>JALKBU010000885.1:0-21681 GCA_023091735.1 Trichomonas tenax
GGATTGGCGGACTGAGCGCTGACTCTGGGATCGGCTCTGTGAAGTTTGGCGTTGGCGGCGGTGCCGGAAGAACGTATTCTGGATTTAGATTCGATCTGAATATCGGGGATGCTTTGATTTGTGCAATTGTAAATCTATTTGATGGATCAATCTGAAGCATTCCATTTATCAAAGCTTTAGCATCGGCACTGAATGCCTTAGGCATAGAATAGACTCCTCGTTTGACTTTCGCCAGCAAATTGCGGATATTCGGGTCATCAAAAGGCAAATATCCGGCCATAAGTGCGTAAAAGATTACACCGCAGCTCCATATGTCAGCCTTCTTTCCTTCGTACGGCTGACCTCTGATTACCTCAGGTGCGGCGTAGTGAGGCGATCCACACGAAGTTTCAGCGATATTCGATTGCACGAAGCGCGCGAAGCCAAAATCTGCAATTTTGATGTTGTAGTTCGCATCGAGTAGGATATTCTCTGGCTTTAAGTCTCTATGGCAAATACCAAGAGAATGAAGATATTCAAGGCCGTATATGATTTGTCTGAAGAATTTGACTGCTTCGTCCTGCGGCAAAAACCTTTTCTCAACTAGGTAATCGAAAAGTTCGCCTTTAGACGAATATTCGGTGATAATATACAAATGTCGCGGAGATTCAAGCACATCGACCAAACCAAGAATGTGGGGATGGTCAATAAGCTTCATAAGTGAGATTTCTCGTTGAATTTTCAGATTTAGATTCGTTTTTTGCTCGAAAGAACTTTTTTTGATGATTTTAATCGCGACTTCTTGGCCATTTTTGGTGTTCACGGCGAGCTTCACTTTGCCGCTGATTCCTTGGCCTATCGTCCTGATCAGTTTATAGTCTCCTATCATTGGAGTTTCTTCCATTTTAGAATTTGTTCACTTCATCTTTCACTTTTATTGCATATTTGGGTTCTTTATGGTCTATAAATGCTATGTTTGTAATATTGTTCAAAAATGATTTGTTAACATTTTTTTGATCGGATTTACTCAAAAATGGCGTTAGTGTGATCACTGCACTCTGTTTTTGGAATAAAAAAACGAAACCCATTGAAACGATTATTAGACCCTTTTATTTTGTGGAAAACCCCTTTGAGGTTACTGGATTTAAATGTCAATAACTTATATGAAAGATTCATGTATTTGAAATGCTTTTCTGTATTAATAATGATTGTTGCAGCATTAAATTCAATTGAATCCAAAGTTAAATACATTGTTTTCAAGTGATTAAGACAGCTACAGCAGAGAGTCATATCTTTTAATTCATTTACTGCTGTGATCAGTTCTTAAACTGCTTAGAACTGTGTGAATATATTTTCTTTTTCAGCTTTATTGAATAAAATACTAGACTTAAGCATTTAAACAATGTGGGTACTCTTCTCAATTTTTTAATAGTGAAGAACACGCCCGTAGAGTACTAGATTAAAAAATGTAGTTTATAAGTGAAAACTTATTTTATTAAGTGCCTACATCTTAAAGCAGAGTAATATCACAAGAAAAAAATCGAGAATCGAAAATAAGTGCACTATTTAGTTCATCTAGGAATGCAAATCTGGAAGATATTTTGAAATTTTCCAGATTTCCATTTTTGGAATCTTTTAGACAAAAATAAACTTCTTTTTTATCGTTTTTTGTCAAATAAATTATTTACTGGACAAAAAACCATGAGTTTTCATGTTTTTAAATCAGTAGCTCGTTATAGATTTAGGAGCACTATGTTTTCGTGCAATTTCACCATCTTCATTGTGATTGTCACATTTTCACTGGAAATTTCCAGCCAAGAACTTCCAGAAAAGTGAGCAAAATTGAATGAAAAGTAACATTTTGGAAGCAGGAAACTTGGTCTGGAAGATAATTCAAAAAGTTGATAAATATGATCCTTGTTGTGTGAAGAATGAATAAATCAATTGGAAGATATTGAGGGATTTCCGATAATCTGGAATTGATTTTTTAATATTTAATTCTATTCATATAGAATAACAATAGTGACATGAAAAGTTTACAATTTTACAATTTGAGAAATTGGAAGTTTCTTCATTAATTTTCTTGGCCAAGAATACAAATTATAATGATATGAAGGACCTCTATCATGATCTCATTGATGATGGCTGAGCATGTCTGAAACTTCGTTTCCAATAAATGAGCATTTTCTGACTGATCAATTCCAAAAATTTTGAAAACCGCGATTGTCACATCATGCATAGCAATACATGGGCCCGCATTTCCCAAGTAACATAAATAATTCATGCGAAACCAACAAACGAAGCTTACTCTCAACTTTCCTTCTTAAGTCATTGCTACAGCATATTCAAGCCTATTTACGAATATACAACAAATATTGGCTTAATTTGGGCCATTGGAATCTATAGAAAATAATTTTTTGAGTCAAATTATTTTGATTAAATGTAAAACAAGCATTACATCTTTCAATTTAGCTGCATTTATATTACCTTATGATCTAAATACAGAATTCATGTTTTTGCTTGTGTTATAAAATTAAATTAAATTAAATTTCTTATTTCCAGACTTTTTTTCCAGAAGTCCATTTTTTATCTTCCTGATTTTCATCCCTAGTTCATCTGTTTTTGCAATGGAGTTACTAAGGTTAATTGGAGAAATAGATATAAATACATTGCATAATGATTTCTTTTTGGCTGGATTACCGATTTCTGAGTGTTTTATATTGTTTTGTGAACATTATTTTAGTTTTGTGAATGTGAATGCAAAATGATATATGAGCATATTCGAGTAATATTTCACAAGAAAAAATCGAGAATAGAAAATAAGCATTCAAAAAAGATTTGAGGTATAATTCAATTTTTGAGAGATGACATACAATTTATTTGTGCTGAGTTAATTCAATGTGTTTTTTTTAAAAAACATTATTCCTCAATGACACAAGAAATGACTGTCGTTCCAGCAAACAAAATCCTCATCAACATATACTACCCAGGCAAGTGGGTCTTGAAAGTCAACGTTTTAGAAACAGCAACAAGCCATGACGTTAAAAAATTCATTAAAGATTCACAAGTCGAGTTATTATTCAACGGTGAGCTTTTAAACAGGTCGCATGATTTCAAGTACTACGGTTTGAAGCATGAAGACGTTTTGGTTATCATTCCAAAGTCCCACAAGTTACAAACATTATCTCAGAACTTACAGAACATTGGCAGAGATGAGGACGTCTTCAGAGAGAGCATCTCATCTGTCATCGATCCAAAGATATCAGAAGAAGCTGGAAGAATCAGAGATATTCAGCTTTACAGACTTGAAAGTAAACCAACCTTCTTCCGTAAGTTTTTGAGCTCATGCCAGGAAGAAGCAACCCCAGCTCCACAGAAGAATATCCAAACATTCATCCCAATCCGCACAAAATTCTCAAAGCCAAGTACAGCTCCATTACCACCATTCTGGTCTGAATCTTCTTGTCCAAGGCCACAGCTTAAGCTATTTACATCTGAGACATTCACACAGCTCAAGAACGAAGAGGCTCAGGTCACTGATGACTAATCACTGTTCTTTTTATTGTATGTATTGTATAAATTCTGTTTTGTATTTGATTATTTAAGCGCTTTTTAGCTTACAAAGCAACTTTTGTTTAATTCCTTAAACAATATCATCGATACAGACCTGTTTAGAAGCTATGTTTCTCTATATCTCTTTCGTCTGAGTATAGCGGCTGAGGTGCCCGTTTAAGCTGCTGAAGTAATATTTATGGAGAGATTTAGTTTACTCAAATTATCTGTATCTGTACTTACAGCACATCTAAGAAACGTGTTTCAATGCTTCTCGGGAGATTATTGCATGGAGATTGCAAAAAATTAATTACCTTCAAAGAAATGATATAATGATAGAATCTAATCACATTCTATATCACTTACACAACGATTGAAAGCATTTGGCCTAATGAAATGGTTCTGTAATGGCATATTTGACTTTCATATAATATAATTGTAACACAAAGCTCTATCATTTTGAATGTCAACTATGCATATGTACATATAACGTGTTTTAGATAGGATTAATGTATATACATATCATTAATAAATTCACAAATAAATTTCTTGCTTATTGTACCTATATGTCTGACTCCTTCACTCTCTATTTGCGTGTAATTGCTTAAGACATTGGGGCACTTGATATTCACAATCGAATAAATTGATGATTAAGTATCACTTCAATATTTCTTGAAACATTGGAATTCGTTTTTAGATAGTATTGGCTAATGACTTAGTAACAAAAAACAATCCAATTTTGTTTCTCAATATCATGATTGTTGATAACTGAAATGATAAGTGTTGATTTGTTTATTCAATTGTCTACATAAATTATAACATCATTCATCCTATTAAAAATCTTGTGATTCAATCACAGCTGTTGATTTCAATTCTATTTTGACGCTGATTTTAATTTCTCCTACAAATGATGCAACTAAAGATACATTTATAACATCATCAATCAATCCTAGTTCCATTCATGCAAAGCCCTTGAGGCTGTTCTGAATTGACAAAAATACGACATATTTTATATTAAAGAGGGTCTGACAGAAATAATAAGGAAAAGACGATAACGATCACATACCAAACTTAGTTTTATTTTTTGATATTTAGGTTTTGCTTATTATGATATAATCAAAAATTGATAAATTTCGTATTTATCTGATCAAATTAATATCCTCTCTATTTTTTTCAGCCCCTAATTTCAAATATTAAAAAATGCGGCAGAAAACCAGTAAGATACTTAGTACTTTTTTATTTCTAACAAACAGACAGTTTCGCGACATTAGTTAATATCAAGCTGGAGCCGGTTGTCATAAGTCAGTGGGGAAACAAAATTTCATCAAAAAATAAACTAATTAAGAGGTTTTTTGTTGCTACCTCCGCAGCTTTGTATGCATGCAAGACTGTGGGGCTCTGGAACAATGCCAAAATCGTCCATTACTATCCTTGGGTTGATTTATCAAACATATCTAAGAAAGATCCGTGTAACTTCAAACTTACGTTCGACAATCAGCAAGTATCGATAATATTCGACGAAGATGAAGCGTTTTTCACATCGATTATTTCATATTTAAGATCATTTATACCAGAAACTCACAATATGTCGAAGCAAATCGCAAAAATCTCAAATATTTCGCAGTTTAATCCCGACATATACCAGCCTTTATACATTTTGATATCTTGCTGTCTTTCATTAGATTGCAGACCTTCAGAAAAGCTCATGGCGTCGTTTAAGAACCAGCTTCACAACGGAACACGACTGAAAATTTCCCACCTTCCTTCCAGCACGAATGTCGTCAACGCATTGTGCAGAGCTCTTTCTTTGATGAGAGCAGTGAATGATTTAGTGATTGGAGGCTATAACTTCTTCTCGCTTTACTCCAAACTGCCGGAGATTATAAAACAGAACAAACAGATACGAAAACTCACGATTTTTGAATATTCGAAATATGAAGATTTTGCAGAATTTATTAATGAAATTCCAGATAATGGACTCGAAATTCTCAAATTCAAGGACATCAATTTCTGCGATGCAATGATAGAAGCGTTCAAGGGCGTGAAATTATCGAAGAAAATTTCCGGAATAATGTTTTCTGGATGTACATTCACGAAGCAGCAGTTTACATCATTAATCAGTCAAACGGAATCCATTTCTCAACTCAGTACGTTCTCTTTAGCTCATCTTAAGCTTGATTTTGAAATTACAAAAGAAATGTTCCTCAAATTAACGAAAATCATGTCAGATACGGGTATATATGCGTTCAAATTGAAAGATATGCATATTAATATCCCAGATTTCCTTAAAGCTATATCAGATGACAATTTATACATCGTGGACTTAGATTTATCGCAAAATTACTGCACAACGAACATTCCAGAGGATATAATGCTGCCAAGTACAATGAATACGCTGCGATTACTCAATGTTAAATGGCAAGGAGATTCATTATCAAAGTTTTTATCGATACAACCATTCAGATCTGTCATAAAAGTCGATTTCTCGTATGCCAGGTTTGATATTCCACTCACAAAAGATCCTTTTGAGGATTTAATCGATGTTCCTCCGAGCACATTCATCGAATCATTCATTTGGCAAGAAAATCCGATTTCCACGCGTCTTTTCAAGTTTTTGTCGAACTTCACGTATATCCATGAAGGAGTCTTCCAGTCATGTCCTATATATAAGCACGACCAGAAAACGATTCTCGAAGCGATGGGAAATTTCATCATCAAGACTAAAATTGCAAAACTTGCAATAATATCGACAATTCACACATTCAGAGATAAAGGAATTGAAGCTTTGAAAGATGCTTTAGCACAGAATCAGTTCCTGAGAGTCCTCAACATCTCAAACAACAGAATTGGAGATCGAGGATTGATGATATTGCTCGATATTTTGATACAGAATCACAACATCACAAAAATCAATTTCACCGGTTCTGAATTGTGTGATCCATCAGTTTTCATTCAGTTCCTCAGAGACATCTCTCAGCTTCCATCACTCGTCCACGTTTCGAAGCCGAGGAAGGACATTTCATTCCTTTGCTCAAAGTCACCAAAATCATATGAAACAGAGCTCAACATGCTTTGGAGCATTCTCACAGAGCAAACGAAAAAGAATAACGAGAATAACAAGCCAGACAGCGAATCCAATGTTTCATCTGTCTTCGCTTCACACCCAGGAGACTCTCTTTCAACAGTAGATTCATTCGGCATCACATATCTCGAGGCATCATGGGAAACTAACATCGAAGTCGGATACTTGAATTTCGACAACGACTGGTATCAGCTTAAGAAGATGTTCGACTACCAGCGACTTTTGGATATTGCTCTTCCTAATTTGGATAATCTCGCTAATCAAGGATCTGCAAATTTGATCGACTTTGAACCTGTTTAATATAATATTATTTTTGTTTTTATTGTTTATTGTAAATGAATTTATTCCCGAAATTTTTTTATTTTTGTTTTCCGATGGATTCGAAAGAGATGATTATGAAATATTTCTCGATATTGATGAAGAATTATACGTTGAGAAGTTGCCAAATCACTTAGAGAACAAATGCATCATCAAATCCCTGAAGAGACCGAGCAAAGAAAAAAAATATAAGAATTTGACAGAATTGGAGATGAAAAAAAAAAAAATATATAGGGTGTGCAAGGGTGTGTTTAGCGCAGAAAGATTGGTGCAAATCTGAATCATTCTATTAACACATATATAATATACACCTATAATAACTCTTATATAGAGAAATATTGGAGAACGGCAAAACGAACCCTTCACTGAATAGTTTTAGGCAAACCTAAAAAAACACACTTCATATACTACTATGGCCTCAATGTTCAGCATTTGATAACAATGAATATCAAGGAATAATTTGCAGCAAAGTTTTTGGAAAAATGTGAAGAAAAATGGTGTACCACCTTTATCGGCAACTGAGACTGATATATCGAGTTATTGTTCGATCTTCAGAAATCGTTGAAGCAGAAAAAACGGATTATTGTGAAAAAAATTGTTTGAAAGAAAATATATATAAAAGATTGAAAAGATTCATCGAGAAGCTCTTCATAATGCTATTTGATCTTTATTATTCTATCAATTTAACTTTTCTAAATTTTAACGTTTTACCTTCAAAATCCTCTCAAAAATGTATTTTTTCAAAGACAGATAAATGTTCGAATAAAAATTTGTAGATTACCATATATTTGGAGATTATAAGTTGAATTATTTTAATTTCAAGATTTTTCATAAATTCTATCGACTTTTGAAAAAAATTCAATAGCTTTTCAAATAATTTGAAGTGTGATAGACAAAAACACCCAAATTTAACCATAGATAGTATATCATATATCAATCATTATTATATCAATTAAAATTCAAAATCTTCAATATTCGTTGAATTTTCCTTTGTATTAAGTTGTCACTTTTTCAGTTGGAATTCTTCTTTTCATGCTCTTCGGCGAATCAGCTCCGCCATCGATAGCGATCAAACGCTCCGCTCCGCTTTTTAATCGCTATCAATGGCTCCGCGTTTTTAATCGAAAGCTTGCTTTCGTGCAAATTGCAAAAAGAAAAAAGTACGTTGGCAGCAGTTGAATTTCGCCCCTTTTGTGCATACATAGACTTTAATACCGTTACACTAGCCCAAGAACCTGAAAATTTAGGTTAGCCACCACATTTAACATTACAAACTGCATCAAAATTTTTCTTTGAAAACAAACATTCAGACGCTCTAATTATGAAAATAATGTTCTATATATCATCATATATCTATGGTTAAATTTGGGTGTTCTTGAAGTTCTCTGGAAATTTAAATTCAATGAGAAGTGTATCAACGCTGGGGTCAGAACCAGATCAAACATGTATGGGCAAATATAACTCTTGTGTGATGCCATACATAGTTGTAGTGTTAAACATATATAATATTGTTTCATATTTTTCGTTAACAATTTGATATCAGCTTATTATTGAGTAAATAGCAATATTTATTATAAATATATCACATGCCAAAAACATAGTAACATATTACAAATAATACAAGCTCCTAATTGAATAATTGTTCAGTATCTGAATTTATAAATACACGAAATCATTGCGGAGACGACAATATACATAGATGCATGCACATATTGCATGTTTTTAATGTGATACACCAACTTATACTCATAGCCTCCCAATGAATTTGCTGAAATTATTGATTAATAGAAAAAAGTATTCAAAAATAAAAACGATGCAAAAATAATTAGCATCATATATACTATTTTATTAATGTAAACAGTGTCAAATAAATTGTGAAAAAACGTGACTTTTAACCTTATCCACTTTTTAAAATATGGTTTATTATAACATTTACATAATGGTAATGCTAGTTTTGCCAATTTTGGTCGCTAAAAACCAAATTTGAGAGTTAAAACACTTCTTTTTCAAAACGAAGCACATTTTCATAATAACCGAAATCAAGTTTTGGATATCCATTGCTGAGTCTGTTATATTAGCTTACCTTCTAAATACAGAATTCATGTTTTTGCTTTTGTTATAAAATTAAATTTCCTATTTCCAGAATTTTTTTCCAGAAGTCCATTTTTTATCTTCCAGAATCTATTTTATCTTCCAGATTTGCATCCCTACATGTTTTCATAAAAATTGGGAAATAATATATTTCTCAAAAAGTGGATTAGGCATCAGGGGTGAAACGGTGTAGTCCCGCAAGTGGAATAACTTTGTCTGTGTTTGGTATAAATAAGTTTGGAAAGCGGCTCTAAGGGACTCTTGGTACATCTCTACATTATGGTAGAAGCAGATCTTGTTGATCTTGCTTTTGTAGTGAGATGTTGATGAGATTTCAGATGTTTATAGGGAAAGTACATAATATATCATTAATTCCATGCTATATGTGATATATTCTAATGATTTAATGATAAAATAAATCAATATAAGCAATATTGAATTGGAATATTTTTTTAGTATTAAATTAGACAATTTTACTATATTATACATTAGCTGCATGATATGGAAATAGTATTACGAGTATTTAATTAGTGAAGAATCTTCTTTTTTTACCTGCGAAAATTGAATTTAACCGATTTTACGGTTTTCAGTTCATTCTTATGAAGCCCGCTCAAATGATGTTTGAGTTAAATAGGTCAAACTGAGGAAGCATTACCATAAGTTTGATTGAATTCTTCATTAGTGGAGTTCAGGCCTTCTGCTGATTGTTGTCCATTGACACCGATTTGTTCATTGAGTGCTCGGTTGCAGCCGCAGTCACTGTACTCCCCTTGCTGCCTCCCTGTGGCAGCCGCAGTCACTCTAGATACCTCAAATATTCTTAGAAACGAAACGTTTTTAATCCATTTCTTCCAATAGATTGATGTGTAAAAAGAGATGAACTAGAAATGCTTCATTTCTAATGATATTTGATCAAATGTATAGAATTGAGTAGATATTCGATGCTTTTGACGTCTATAAAGCAACATAGTACGCGTAGGATGACTTATGTCTTATATTATTTAATGTTTTGTGCTCATATGAATCAGATAGGAAGTTATGAAGCTTGTGGGACTGGGTAAATCCAAAAAGTGAGATGCCAGTGGATTGGATGTAAATCAATTGAAAAGTCATAAAAATCGAGTTGAACTATTTTTCATAATTTTGCTCACCTCATGAAATTGAACAGAATTATGTTAATTTTATTTTCTGGATTTTTGGAGGATTTTTGTGAATTTTTACAACGATAAATTATTTTCGATTTTAATTTAAATAAAGTTATTGTTTGGGTGTTTTTATTGAGTTTGGAATAATTAAACAAAAAAAATGAATGATTATCAGAAAATCACATTGAATGGTCCATTCAAATCTATGTTACTGTAATATCATTCAACAGTATATTTCTGATTTATGAATGATGTAAAAGATTATGTGCTTTTCAATTTGAAAATATCTTCATTTTTCTTGAAATGGAAGATACTACATCAACTAATCAGCCTATATCGTCTGATGTTATCGTCTCCTCGATGAATAATTTCGATGGTTTGATCGATATCCCAATCACACAGAAGATCACTGAAGCATTGATTGGAATTTTCAACTATTTTGATATCTACGCACCAAAAATGTCATTGGTATATTCTATAGTTACATTCTTTAGGTTCTTTCAGCTCATTGGATGCGCATTAATGGCTTCAAATTTAAATGCATTCGAACCGGGAACGTTTACATACAGAGTAACAAGCTTAATCACAATCCTCTTCCACCTCATTCCTTTGGAGTATCGTAGAGGAAATGATTTCATTATTTGCTATTGTGTTAATTCGATCTTAATTTTATTTGCAATTTATTTGGTTATCGTTGCCCTCGACTATCACAAATCATCCAAAGTTTCAGGATTTTCAAAGTATGCCCTCAGTATCTTCATGGCAATTTGTCCTTATTTGATGATACCGTTATCAGTTGAATGCGGAGGTCAAATCCTTTCCGGAATTATCTCAGCCGACATCAAGGCAAAGATCACGAACATAATTGCCATCGCAACAAGCGTAGTCGCTGTATTCATGTCGATGTGGATCATAATCAACGTTTACTCGATCTCCTTGGTGTTCAGATAGTGCTCCTTCCAGTCCATTGAGAAAATCCCACAGAATAAGCTCCTTATAACAACAACAGTAGTCACATTTATCTCATCAATGACATCTTACATGTCTCAGATCCCTTATGCCGTCATTATCGGCGTCTGCATCTTTTTGTACATCTACAACTCAACAACAGTCTTTAACTGTGCGACTTTCCTTAAGAAACACGATCAAGTTATGATATTGAGCGGAAGGATCATCAGAATCATCCTTTGCGCTGCAAATATTTGGGTTGTTCTCCGGGATCATCCATGGGAGCCATACTTCATCGCCGGATTCGTAATTGGAACAGGAATCATTTTCGCATTAGTCGAATTGTACTTCAATATCAGGATTAAGAAGGAACTAAAACCTAGGTTTTGAAGAACGTTAAAAAATTTCAAACAGATATTAACAACCAGATTTAATTATTGCCATTCAGCAGTAATTAGTTCAAAGTCTTCAAGATCTCTGTTGTAGAGTGGAAGGACCCCATCTCTGTAGGGAATTTGTGCGCAAAATTCTGCGCAATTTATCCAGAACAAGTTAATCAGCTCATTTTCATCTCAAAAAATGTTTCGGAGGTAAAGAACCGCAACAAGAACCTCAAGACAGTCATTTTGTCGTCCACAAGCGACATTATCAAGACCAGAGAAACAAAGTTCACACAGCAATTAAAGTCAAAGATTTCAAAGCTTTCTAAACTGTTCAACAATACAAAAGGAAGACTGAAAAATGTTTAGGACTTAACTCTGCAGGGAAACATCCAGGAAATGGACCATGCAATTAAGAATTCATTGGATTCAGTTCAAGAATGCAAAAATGAGATCAATCACTTAATGATGCAGTACCATAACAATAAATGCGTCATGATGCAGTACTTGATCTTCCATAACTTCATTAAAGGTGATCCAGTTGCTGCTAAAACAGCTGCTGATAATCTCCAGAAGCTCCAGAGAGGCATCAACTTGTTCGATGACACAATCCATGAGCTCGGAATGATTGCTTTCCCAAGCATTCCTGTATATATCCAAGACACAGAGTCCAACAAGATTGTGGACATGGAATCGAATGTTAACTTGGATGAATACATCATTGATGATACAGATGATATCGAGTCAGTCCAATCCATCAACAGGCAGATCGAAAACCACAAGATTCCTTCGATTCATTTCATCTATTGGTCAACTATCATTTCCTTCTTCATATTGATTTTTACGCCATTACTCCTTATGGCATTGATCTACTATCCATACGCTGACGATCTTTCCATTCCTGTTGGCTTCATGCAGGGCATCGCTAACACAAGAAACATCATGGCTATATTGACGTCTTTCACAGGAAGATATCTCTTCAGAGCCATTGATGATCCAAAGAATGCTTCAAGGAAGATCCAGGATAGACTTGAGACATCCGATTCTCTCGATTGGTCCGCTCTTGGTGGGATTGCAGAAACTAAGTCAATCATCAGATACGTCGCCACAATAGTTGGCGATGCAAACTTGGCTATGTCGCCAATCAGATCTTACAAGCATCAGAACAAGTATATGGAGAATGTTAGAGATTTGATCTTCACCAGTGTTACATTATACCAATATTATCTTAACAATACATATTCAATTGATACCAACAGCACAATTCCATCCATCAGATACCCTCTTGCTCCAATTGCTAATAAAGTTTGTAATTTAGATCGCATCACAGCTGAAGACGCCAGCAGACCAGATTTGTTGACAGTCAGAAACAACCTAAAGAACTCATTGGATGGCTTAAATCAGGCACTTCACACAATGATTTTATATCTTAAGGACCTCAACAATGACTATTAACTGATTCTTTCTTCTTGTCATCATTGGCTGCATTGCTTTGAACCTTATTATTTATCCAACGATCTTCATCATTCAGCTTAAGAAGCTCCATCATAACAGATACGAGATTCTCTACATCTTCACAACACTTCCAAAGACAGTTATTTCTGCCATCTCAGCCTCCTTCACAAAGATTAAGTCTGGCGATGAAAAACTGACATCAACAAGTTCCATCGATGTTGAGCAGAACAAACAAGATGAATACATCATCAAAGTTGTTTCAAGCATCTCTGATGGCTCTTCAAATGCTTCCATTGATTTAGTTCTTGCTTTCTGTTTCTTCCTTCTTGTTGTCGTTGGATGAAACTCTATGACATGTTACATTGATTCCTCAAACAATGTCGTTTACAACTGCCACCACATTGACTATCTCCTTGGTGCCTCTGAGTATAGCTTCAGTATCATGGCGATCATGTTCAAGGTCACTCTTTCTCAGTACCATCCAGTTTTCAATACGCCCATTATAAATCTTGAAGATGAAATCAAATTCATTGAAGAGCAGATTCCAACAATGGTCAACTACTTCCAGTTCATCACTCTTGGTGGCTCTGACATAAGAGAAGTTCCATTCGCAGAGATGAGAAAGTACATCCAAATGGCTTCTGAAAATCTCGCCTGTGGAAATGCTTCAGTTCTACCACCAAGAATCATGGAAAGTGTCCATTGTATGACTGCTTCTCAGCAATTCTACGTTGCTACAATGTTCATGAAGAGATATGTTGGCTTAATGAGAAATGATCCACCGATTTATCCAAATGCTGCACGCACAAACATGCCACAGCTATGGCAGATTGGTACAGTCGAGTTATATCTATCTTTCTTTTGGCAAACCGGTGATTCAATCGTTCCAATCATTTCAGACAAGATTTCTTCTGAAGATGTTAAGCACAACACATTAACAATCAGCATTGATTTCATTCTTTTCTATGTCTTATTGATCATCATTTATGTTGTAAGAAAGGAGGAATTATATCTCAAGTTCTGCTTGAGATTGTTCCTTAGATGCCCGCCACATGCAATCTTATCCAACCAGAGAGTTACGAACTTGATCAGTGGTAACTACAACTACACGAATGCTGATGATCAGAGTGACAAATTCGCAAAGCTTAATACAGAAATCATCAATAAGCTTAACGACATAATAATTGTTTGCCAGGAAGAAACTAACAAAGTCATCACTGTCAACACAGCATTCGAGGAAATGTTTGGAATCAAGCAGTCTGAGATCGAAAACACACCAGTTAAAGATTTCTTTACCACAGATAGATTCCAGACAAAGGAAAACATTCCAAAGGTTTTCTCACAGAGAATCAATATGGTTTACGAGAAAGAAGGATATGGAAAGGTCTATTTAAAGTTTACAACAAGCACATTCAGCGGAAAGAGAGTCTTCTCTGGTGCCGATCAGACACAGAATGTGTTGCACGAGAAGTTGATTTCAGAGGAGAAGAAGAAGTCAGATTCTATGTTGGGGTCAATTCTCCCTCCAATGTTGGTTCCAAGAGTTCAGGCAGGCGAGAAGAACATATCGTTGTCTGTTCAATCTGCAACTGTTCTATTCTTTGATGTCGTCGAGTTCACACCGTGGTGTGGTTCACACGACCCGCAGTACGTCATGAAGATGCTCAACATCATGTTCAAAAAGTTCGACGCGATCACGAATGCGCACAAGACAATGACGAAGATCAAGTGCGTCGGTGACTGCTACATGACTGCCCGTGGTATCTTCGACGAAGTCAACCAACCAGCAGTCCACGCGAAGGAAGTTGTCGACTTCGGGTGTTTAGTTATTAAGAAGCTGAAAGAGATCGACGAGAAAGAGAACGAGTCGCAGGTGTCATCGGAACAGAGAAACCGACATTCGAGATATTAGAGCAAAGGCGTTCCAATGCACGTCCACATCAGTCGCCCTGTCTATGAACTGATCGATGGTCAGCAGTTCGATATCAAAGAGCGCGGTGAGATCGATGTCAAAGGAGGCAAAATGTTCACTTATCTCATCGAAGTTCACTAATTTTTGTTATTTTGTTTATATATATTTTTAAAGAAAGAGTTTTATTGAAATTACTCTCTTTTTTCAATACTATATAAAATACAAACAGTTTTCTTTTATAATATGAATATTATTTCTTCCATAATAATTGATTAGGAAATAGTAGCATCGCGATATCTTTGGAAATTTGATGGTTTCCCAGTGAATACGTTAAATGATCTTCGTTTTCTGTTAAATAAATTGGATCATTATTGTGATTTATCTTTTTCGGCGAACAAGTAGCATACCAGATGATATTTGTCAGATTTTCCGGTGGGGCTACAAATTCTGGGCAATTTCTAAAGAGATATTCTTCTAACGAATATTCTTTAACGACAGGCTTCAGTTTCGATGGAGGAGATGGTGGTGGCATTGGTGCTCGTATTGTTTCTTTGACTTGTTCTACTTCAGCTTCAATTGTTTTCGTTGGAACAGTTTGTTTTGTGTATTTTAATGGTTTATTTGGTGTTGTTTCTTTGTTCGGTGGTTTTTTGACTCCTATTCTGTTAAAGTATCGTTTGATGAGATTTTTGCAAGAACCTAAGTTATAATATGGTTCCCAAGTGTAATCTTTGTTATCATCATAACCAGCCCACTTCACTTGGTAGGAAAGTTCACCGTCGATGTAACCGAAATCGAGAATGTCTTCTACTTCGAATTCATCACTCATGAACTAAAAATATTTGCTTTCTACCAGTTGTCACATTTTATGATTTTTGTCATGCAATTATATATTTTGTCGTGTAAAAATATTTAAGTGACATAATTTGTTTTAAACCAGGTTCTTCTGTATCTAGTTATATATTAGATGAACTTTATTTGAATAAGCACCCATTCGGAACAGCTAACTGTCTATATAAATATTAGATCTTTATTCTGTCAACACATTTTGAATTTGATACTAACACAACATCTTCTAATTGCTACTTAAACATACATGTTGTGTATTATTTTAGTTATTTTTTATTATCGATATACAAGATATATAGATGGCGAGTCTTTTTCGACAAAGAGATTTGAAGTTTTCTGATTTTTGACATGTAGAATTATTTTATTTGTCATGAAAATTCAATTTTTGAAATGTTGCTTTGTAAAATTGTTTATTTGTCAAATTATATTTGCTTTGTAACATTATTTATTGACAAAAATGTTTTTGTCACTTTTTAAAATATTTCATGGAGTTAGCTAGAGTTGATTTCCCCGGCTATGTTCGCAATATTGAAAAAGCAGTTAGCATGATGGGTGGAAAAAACCAAATTTTTACCGCAATTTCGAATGAAAAACCTCTAAAAATTAATTTTCGCCCAAATGATCAACTAGCTCATGAAATTTCATCTGATTCAACAGAAGATCCATGCATTCTCATCAAAGTTAAAAGATATAGAAAATATGAAATCAGAGATGGCGTTAAAACGTTAATTGGAACTGAATATGTTCCAGTTGTCGTCGGAAGATCATCAAAAACAGTTGCTTTCAACCAGCCGAGTGATTTCCAGTTCCTTCCTGCACTTAAATCTCCATATAACGAACCAACAGTCGTCGATCCTCCACCACAAAGCTTTTTATATCTTCCACCTCAAAGATTCATCCACAACTACAAATACAAAGCTTCGTATATTCACCGTCGTTTGTTCACAGCTCAACAAGAACAGATGAAAACTTGGACGAAATCAGATTGTCCATGGATTATCAATCAGCAGCTTCTTTTTTCACTTTCGAGAGGACCTGCTCCTTCCGAACCTGCTTCTGATGTCAATCAAGATTTATTGAAATTACTTCAAGAATTATTCGATGAACGTCCTATTTGGACAGTCTTAGCTATCTTTGATAAGTTTGCAGAACAACAATCCATCATTAATGAACACAGAATGAACGAATCAAGCCCAGTTTTCTTCCATACACTTGCTTGTGTTGCCTATTTCATCAAAAATGGTCCATTCAAGATGTGCTGGGTCAAATATGGTGTAAACCCAATTACCAGCAAATCATATTCTCAATATCAAACAATTGTTTTATCGTTGAAGACATGGGAATATGCTGGAGAGATTTCAAAGCTTATTACAAGGTCCTCAAGATATGTTCCAAAGAATGAAGTCATTCCGAAGGGAATTTCAAGCATAAATTGTCTTCCGAACAAATTATTTTATCCAGTGCAATTTTGCGACTTGGTAGAAAGCTATCCGAGAGAACTTAAGAATATCACTCGCGACACATATGATGCTCACTCTGGTTGGTATAATGAAGAAATTATCACGAATGTTCGCAAATTCTGTCTCCTGAAGCTCCAGAGAATGCTCGGAGACAAGAAGAGCGTTAATCCTAGCATCATCATGGCTGATATCAACAATAACGCTGACTTAACCAAAGAATTAAAGAGGGCCAAAGAAACTGCGAAGAAAGTTGACTTTGACTCACTCTTCCTAAACGACTTCGAAGCCATTCTCGATATCCATGACTCCAATATCGAATTCACAGATTTGAATAATGTTCTTGGCAAAAAGATGACTTTTGTCAACTGTATGGATCGTATTAATAATTACTAAATGTTGTGTATTTCAAAATAAGATTTATTAAACAAAAAAGAATTCATTTGCTATTTTCATTGCCGTTCAATTGCTGATTAGTCAAGCACTGCAATGTAAAAGCGTTGGTCTTAAAGCTCTTATTAAGCATTTTGACCGGGTCATTTTCAACTTCAACTGTTTGTTTCTTCAAAGATGGTCTTTTATATGAATAATCTGGGTTTTGTTTGTTAAACTCGTCTTGCATTTTGTTTGCTATTTCCTTGTATTGGTCTAATACCTCCTTAGATTCATTTCTATATCGTTGGCTGAGTAATTGCATTAATTCTTTTTGTGCGACTTCCGGATGAGCTAGTTTTACTTGTTCCCGTATAGAGTTACAATAGAGAACGAAGGCATTTGGCGGCCTCTTCTTTTTTAATGCGCCTGAATCCATGATGATTTAAATATTGACACTTTTTTCGATACTTTAATGTGTCACCTTTTCTATAGTTTTATAGATGGAAAATTTTACTTCCAGAGACTCTTCTGTGGTTTTAATTTTAGTTTTTCTGATTGCTTTTCATGTCTATTTCCCAAAATATTCAATTCGCAACATATGAGAAAATTAATTAAACGAATTATACCATAATTCGCTTTACTAGTGTATGGCACTCCTCCTTGCTAAGTTAACTGCTTAAGTGAGTGAGATGAAATTGCCAATATTTTTATTCTCGATTTTTAATTTTATTGATGACTTGAATGTTGTGGTTTGCAGATATTCAAACCTACCTTTGTTTTATTCATTTTTCATATAGTTAATAATTATCAACGTTTATGCAAAAAATTCTCCAAAATATTTTATGATTAATGACATGGGAATTAGAAACCAGGAAAGAATTCTTGTTCTTTGGCAATAAATCAATGTTAATTAGTATGTTTTCACTTAATATTAGAATCCAGAAATTTGAAAAATATGAAAAAGTTGACACAGGTAAGTATAGATTTATATGAAGAACACTATAATTAATCAGATTTTTCAATAAAAATCAGATGTAACAGATTGGACCTCAGATGTTGCAGTCCTTTCAAGAGGAGTGGTGATAAGTGATGACTTTCTAAGGATATGATCCATCAATGACTGCTGCATCGAAACAACGAGATCAAAGATTGCAGTTGCCCAAATACTGATTATCTTGACGAGATTATCCTTCAGCTGCAATGTGTACCACAATCTGAGTGCGACAGCAACAACAGAAAGAACAACAGAAAAGCCAAAAATAACATTGATAAAGATACCATATTGATTTTGGAACTGCTTGATCATTGATGTGAGCATAGGAACAGAAACGAAGAAGCTGATAGCAAGATAGCTCATTGTTTCGTATGCAGTGAACAAAAATACGGAAATGCGAAGGTATGAAAGATGCTTAGTTGAGTTGACAAGGTAATCACCCTCTAAAACCGTAGAAACTATCAACAAAACCAAGCTGATTGCGAAATAAATTGCGCAAATGAGCGTAAATGGAATTGGCTTGATTTTATTCTCAGCGTGAACTAATTTGGTGAACACCCTGAAGGAGTGTGACACCATTATCAAGGCGATGATGAAAACAACGTTGCTTGAAAAATTCATCCAGCATAAATAGTACTTATTCTGGAATTCGACGGGTATTTCGATCATGTAGGCCAACAGCTCTAAGATCACATTTGCCAACATCATCCATCTAAAGAGCGTGCGGCTCCAATATTTGCAAGTTGAGATTTTGCCTGTTTCGTAGAATGTTTCTATGACTCTGAAGATGAAAATGCCCAAAGTGACGCACATCAACAGAACTAAAGGAATATCTTTTTGTAATGCTGCTGTAGCAACAAAATTTATTCCCTCCACCATTTTTGTCACGTTTTGTCAAAATTGACACTCTAATCTTAAACTTTTTCGATTTTTGCAATTTGGCTTTTTTGATGCAGTCTCATCTAGAAAACCAAAGAAAATCCGATTTCGTAAATGTTCTTTAAAGATTTTGTAATCGGATAACTTATTAAGACTATATCTCATTATCAGATATGTTTATCCATTGCACAGCATTTCATTTAGATGCTATACTATGATTTCTATAAATGTTACGAATACAATATTGTTATCTTCCATGTTATAAACGATATATCTTAGTTTTAAAAAAGATTCGTTTATTTTCGAATAAATTTCATAGGATATGCATTAAAATACATTGAAAGCATAACCTGATAGTTAAGAGCTTCAGCAATTTGATAATGAAAAATTCGTTTATGATATACTGTATTCAAGTCAAAAAAGCATGCACCAAGCTTTCGGAACTGATTTTATAACAATGGTTATTGTTTGTAATGTAATTAATCATTTTTTGCATTAATCTATTCCATATCTTGCTATTTTTAAGTACTATTTCATATTGAAATGCGCATCATCTGGCTTCCAGTTTTGTGTATAAAGTTTGTTGAAAACATAACAATGGAGATAGAAAATCATATCATGGATAATATGCTTCATATTCTTTGTTCAATCTGAGACATTTATAGACTACAATGTATTATAATAGGCATTGTAGGTCTACTGTGTGATATATATGTTCATAGGATCCCTGCTATTGAAACGAAGACTAGAGACTAAGAATTATGAATGCGACTATAGGTATATTTTCTAATCTTAACACAAGTAGTCTAGATGAAATCATAATAGTTAGAAATGACGTTCATACGATGCAGCAATCATAATAATCTCCATCAATCGAAGTAAAAATGGTTCTTCCATATTTCTCAGCATCATAATGAATGCAAAAGACTTTCTTTCATTGAATTAACTTGCGAAAAAGTTGTAGTCATCAAATCATGCATTGCTCACATTGGATGCAAAAGATGATGCGATTTAGACCGATTTTATGCCACATATTCATCTTATTGATTAAGCAGAAAATTATCACTTATCAAGAAGACGAACAAGATGTTGAACGTCATCAGAAGAGAATAAAATAAACCCAGATTGCTAAAAAGCAATTGCTAGTATAGGGGAATGTCATTCATCATAATGATGTATAAATTCTTATTGTTTTGCTGGGGTTATAAATCTGATGCTGAACAACTGCATCTAACCATATAGTTTAGATCTCCTGTGTCAGTTATATAGAATGCCTTCTCCAACATCGTTGGAATCCATCATAATTTTTACAAATTTGTAATTCATAAATATTATTGGGACTTTTAAATGAATTAGTATGAAAAGTTCTTGACTGATCAGTAAAATAACACTTTCCAAAAGTCACTGCGTCAGAATCCTTGTTAGATCTTTGCCTGACGAAAAAAATTTTGGATAATTTGGATTTCATTGGACAAATATTAAACAATGTGCATTTCTATGCATAGATAATCAATCAAAATGGAAATGTAAAAATTGATTTGAAATTCACAGAAAAATTGAGAAAACTATGGCCACGCTCAAGTTTTTGAATCTAAAACATTGGAAATAGCCTCTGCATCACCTATAGAGCCTATGCATAGAGTTTTGCAATGAAAACATCATTTTATAAGTTTAAGACAGTAGATAGCATCAGCATAGAGCATGGAAGTAATTGACAGTCATTTTGAATTTTGATGAAATTTCAAAAATTTTTCGTGTTTTGAAGGTGATTGCCTATCATAAAATTTAAGTTTTTTTAAATCATACTCTTTTTTGAGAATTTGGCAATAAAAGTGTATCATTTATATCAAGAATGTATACTAAAACATTGTACAGTGATGAAATGTATAATTGTCGTTGAAAAATGGGCAAAATTTTAAGATTTGTGAAAAAAGCAAAAAAAATAAGAAAAATGACAGCAAACCTTACAGATAGCTGTATCAAAAAAGCCCCCAACCAGGGGGCCATTTTAGGTGGGGGGATACCCCGACATCCTTACTAATATGCATGTCGACTTCCGTGAAAATTCACGCCTGTAATACACATAGTGTTTGACACTAAAAAAATATTTAGGGGGGGGGGGTAACTCTGCCCCTAAATAAATAAATAAATTGTATAGCCAAAATGGAGCTATATCATCAATGTGGTATTCATGTCTAAGTTACATCAGATTGGTGTGCAGCTATCGTCGCGGAGATTTGGCTGCCAGACCTAATTCGTTCATGT
>JALKBU010000087.1:0-89307 GCA_023091735.1 Trichomonas tenax
TAATACGTATGTTGCGCACAATATAGACAATGAGATCTGCATCAAAAGCTCATCGATAAATAGAATTAGATCTGATATCCTGCATTCATACTTATTACACATATATATAATCTTATTGGATGATACAAATATATAAGAATATGTGATTATTGATACTTATATATGTTAAGCACTGCATATTTTATTGCATATTATAACATTTCTAATGCTTTTAAATGCTATAATTAATGTTTCTATTTTGGTGAAAAATGGTCTATTTTGGAAGTTAAAAAAAATCGAGCCTTCAGCATGTACATTAATAATTATCACAAACCATTCTGACACTTTACATTTCAAGGTTATTTGACTTTTAAAAAATTATTATTTCAGGATGTCGGTTTTGGGGGTGCCTTTTTCGTTTCGCTGGTGGACTAGGTGACTTTAGTTAGGGGTTAACTCGATAATAAAGGGTCTGATTAAATTTAATGAGCGCGTTCGTACTACGCCTTCTTTAGTGCACTGTACAATAGGGCACATGAGAGAAACATTCAGCAAGAATCTGTTCTGGATTTGACCCCAAAACTTCTCACATTATCTCCCAAATTTTCAAATCTTAGGCTTTTTGTGCATCTGTTGTTTGCTTGCTAGACCATCTTAAATAATACATATTTAAATTCGCATCAAAATATGACGAAACTCCGTTTTTTGCCGAAATTTTTACAAACTATATTCTTTCATCTGAATTAGATGGTCTTATGATTTCCATCTGTATTTAAAATGCACGCAAAAAGATATTCTAGTACAAATACATTTTATTTATCTCATATTTCTCTCTATATTTAATTAATTTTAGTTCTATTGGATGAATTGTGTTTATTTATTTCTAAATTAATACTTCCTTTATAACTGAAATTATGCCAAACAATTATGTTACTGAATAAAGGCGAATCAAAATTGGACTGGTTCTTTTGAAATTACGCTAAGATGTTTTAATTATACACACCACCTTACAGCTTGATTGTTTGTCTAAATTTTATTGACATAATAGAATTTTTTATGATATGCTATAATTAATATAAAAAATGCAATATTTCTGTATTGTATTATCTATACATTACTACAGTATAGATAATGGAGTATATATTCACAAAATAATGTTAGCTGTTTTTAAATATCGGTTTTTTTAGCTTAAAACGAGTCCAAATGCATTTAAAATCAAAGCGGAATATTTTTTGACAGCTTAAAAAGCCCAAAAAATACCCTTCAAACCGCCACATAAGGGTGGCGGCTAACCTCTCAAAATTCCTCAGAAAAATCCCCCTAGGGGATGCCAATTGACCCCTGATTTCAGGCGCGATTTTGAAAATTTAGCCTAAAAATACTCCTTTTTTACCTTATTTTTTGTGTGATTACCTATCTTAAAATTTGAGGTTTTTTAAAACATACTCATTTTTGAGAATTTGACAATAGAAGTGTATTTTTTATATCAAGAATATATACTAAAATCATTGTACAGCGATAAAATCTATAATTGTCGTTGGAAAATGGGCAAAATTTTAAGATTCGTGAAAAAAAGCAAAAAAAGTTAAGAAAAATGACGGGAAACTTTAAAGATAGTGGTACCACCAAAATACCCCAACCAGGGGTCCATTTTAGGTGGGTTGGGGATCCCCCGACATCCTGAGATTATTGTGAAATTTTCACATTTTAGGCTGAAATATAAAATCTCATATCGAAACTCTTATGAAAATAAAGCATTTGAGCTCATATATAACTTACATCACAATGTCTTGCATATTCTATATATAATTATACAAATATTTGATTATTTATATATGATATCTGAGATTTGGACAAAAAACATGGTATTTGTCCAAAACAAAACAATGCTAACATACTATACATTATGTCGTTGATATACACATAACAATTTTATTGAAATTTCGATTATTAAAAACATTCATTAGATTCAAACATAAAAATAAATGTTTTTCATTTCATGACATTACTACCTATGAGCAAGAACGATATATGTTATTATATCAAAGACTTACATGCTAGAAGTGAAAAACTTTGTAAATGCAGTTGCATTAATATCGTGAGCAACAAAAATTGCACATAATATTGTCCTTTCACGAAAAAGGGAAAGTGAGGTGAAGTGAAAATAGAAGCAAGAAGGTTCGAGAGGCTGATAAGATGTGCTTCAGGGTCCCTTCAGCCTTGAAGCACATATTATCAGCCTCTCGAACAACTTGGAACGATATTTAGAAATTATTGAATATTTTTTGCTCAGTCTCTCTCACACACTGAGAGAGAGACTGAGCAAAAAAATATTGTATAAATTCTATTTTTTTTCCATATAATTATCCATAACCAAATCTAATATTCCATATTTCTTTAGATGCCTACTATCAAATAACACTATATCTATTTCTTTTATGAAAAATCCAAAATTATATTTCTTTTGAAATTTTACATGTCAAAATACCTGATATGTCAGGTGTTACTTTTACACTTCCCCTTTTTCGTGATACAACAATATTGTTATTTAATCAATGTTTTCAAAAATTAGTTGATTTTCCAATTAAACCTATATAATACTCATATATGTCTCATATATATTGACATATTTATGAATATTCAATGTTGGCACTATTTCGTCATGGAAACTCAAATCAGCAAAATAAATAAAGGTTATAAACTCTGTTTCATAAGTTTTCCGCCATAAGAAAAAATTCTATGAGTATGAAAGTGTACGTTAGTGCATTGAGAGTAACTGCCGGATGTCAAAATAATCAAAATGTGCTTTTCGGTATTAAGGTTATTTAAATTTTGACATGTAACAATTGCGTTTCAAAAATTAATGCTGCACGTTTTATATTAAAAAAAATGAGTGCAGATGTTTGTGCTTTGTTCAGAAACTTCCTCCTCCAACTCGCTGAGACGAACATGAAGAGGTGGAAGAAGTTTACGTGCGATTTTCCGATGACACGCCAAAAATTCGGCCAAAGAGTGATTGATTTAAAATTTACTGAGAATCCGGTCGAAATTTCGGTACTATGGGATGCATTCAACGTTGAAACAAACGAATTGCAGTTCAGAGAGTTTGTAGCGTTCGTACAGAACAAAACACAGCAACAAAACGATTTTCCTCAAATAAACACTTCAGATCCAGTTGTCCTCATGAATAATGTCGCGCTGCAGCGCAGAAATGTCATTGACGCGTTTTTGCAGGTTGATCCTGGAGCAACAGGCTTTGTTTCACAAAAAGAATTCACAGAAGTCCTTCTGAGCCTCAAAGTAGCCTCAAACCCACGTGAAATCATGCCTCTAATCATGACAATCGATATTAACAATACAGGACATGTAAGTTACTACAAATTAATGTACGATTCAAGTTTTGTTAGGCCAGAGAGTCAAAAATCTACAAGAAAGCTTTTAGACCACGCACAATTGAGTGGCTCACGCGGTGAATCAAGAATTCCTCAGCCAACACACGGCGGAAGAAAGTTAGATCCAACAATCTTTGGTGATAAGAATATCGAAACACAGGAAGCTCCAAGGCCAGGACGCTGCCTTGATCCTTCGATTTTCGGTGAAAAGCACCAAGAACATCAAGAGCAGGTTCCTCGTGGAGGAAGAAATCTCGATCCTGCTATTTTCGGCGAGAAAGTTCATACAGAAGCAATTACTAATCAACCAATTAACTACGATTTCTCCAAGACAAAGGATGGAACAGAATATGATGACGATGTTGTCATCTCATTGATCGCTAAGACTGCAAACACTAAATTCCGCAGCATCAGAGACTGCTTCGGACAGTGGAGGAATGGTGAAAGACTCGATGCTAAGGACATTTTGCTTGGAATGGCGCAAGAAGCGAACATCGAGTTACCTCTCGAGTCCATTGAGAAGTGGGTTGCACACTTCGGAGGTCCTCTCACTGTTTCAAGCTTCACAAGGCTTGTTAGTGAAGGTGCAAGAATCAATGCTCCAGAACCAATTGCGGCTGCTCCGCCACCAAAGACAGAAGTTGATGAAATCATTGAGAAACTTGCTGCCAGTGTCAAAGGTAAAGTTTGGGAGAATGTTATTCTTCCTTCAAAAAATGCATTAGATCTTGCTAGAAACCTCAAGAAGCTTGGCGTCAACGTGAAGAGTGACGAAGTCAGAGGATTGATGGCGGAATTCGGTATGGAAGGAATTTGTGCAGCAATCAAAGAAAAAAACAAACCACCAAAACAGAGAAGAACGCAAGTTTAATTTTTTTGTAATATTGATATATTAGATTTTGTATTAAATTTTTGTATACCATGTCTTTTTCTATTTACATTACTACCAAACCAGCTTACCAAACTAAAAATATTCACCCAGGCGAGATCCTTAGTAATTTCATATCATATCCTGAGTTGAAAACTTGATCAAAACTTGCGGAACTGGTGCCAGTTCTTCCTATCCTTTATGAATGAAATAAATTGCTTTTCAAAATATGGTCGACTAAGCTTGCTAGAAACTTCAAGAAGCAGATAAATCAAATGAGATATGAATTTAGCTATACGAGCGCCCAGTTTCAGAAGAGAAATATTTCTGAAAAGTTTATATTTTTTAATCATAAGAACATTTATTAGAATATGTAGCGCCTTTCGATTTTAGATATTCCACACTTTCGAGAGAATTCATTTCAATTGCAATTGACAATGGATATTTATATCATAATGATGATAAAATATGAATGATTGGTTCCATATCATAATGATGATAAAATGCGAATGATTGATTATTCTAATATTGACATCAGCTCCATGCTCAACCAGATATTGAACAATTTCGAGAGACTTCATTTCGATTTCAATTGATAATGGATATTTATATCATAATGATGATAAAATGTGAATAATTGATTCGATATGATAATTGAGATCGAATGATTTTGATTGATTTGAGTTATAGGTGAACAAACTTGAATTCTGATTCAATAGCATTCTTATTTCCAACAAGAAATAAAAAGGCTTCGAAATTTCCATAACAAAAGATCTTAGCAGCATTCATCATTCCGATTGATCCTTTTTGTTCCAGCAGCCAATTGAAAATGTCATTATGGTGATAAGTAATTGCGGTGTCTAAATCGTCATCTGATATTGAATAACCGTCATTATATAAAGACATGATGATATTTCTGTTACCTCCTTCAACAGCATGAACAAATGTCTGGTCAGTGATAGTACTTCCCATCAATTTGAGATATTCGAAACATTTTTTGATCCATATTTACATGCTACATCAATCAATGATAATCCATTATCGTCCTTTTGATTAACATAAAACGTTTCTTCGTTGTCTCAGATTGGAGATCTTCAAATTTATCACATACAATTGAGTTGAAAACGGTTCCTTGTGGATAAATGTTAGCGACATCTGAAACTTCCCTTTCACGTTTCTCAATATTGAAATCAAAACCTAAACTATTGAGAACAATCTTGAGATCTTCATTCCGAGGTGTATAATCAAAGTTTTGATGTTCATGAACCATTTTGAAAAGATTTGACAATTCAAAAATGATTTTTGGACGTATAAGTGAAACACAGTCTATGATAAGCCCAATTGCTGTAAGATTGATGACAGTTCCTTTCTGTTTGTCACACAATTCAGAGATATGTTGAATTTGTTCCTTTTCCAGTTGATTTTGTGTTAGTGATCAAATCACATCAATGGGAACTCTAAAGTACTCGGGAACTTCTACATCCTCAACTTTTTGATACCGCAAAACATCGAAAGATGTCATTTTTAAGAGACCTGTTACCTTTCCGCAATTGAGGATGCACGTCCAATAACAGCACATGACAATATATATGTGTGCAAAACAATTAGGCTATCTGTATTCGTCCTTGATTTCAAGAATATAGGCATAACATAGCATAGAAAAACTGTAAACTTAAGCAGAAAGCCAAAATTTTTCAAAAAGATAAAATTCTGAGGTTGGCTTTGAGCTATCCACTAGATTTTCACTGATTTTGAAGTATATCAGTGAAAATCTAGTGGTTTGTCTTTCACGAATTCCCGAGTCCTTCAGTATTCTTACAATTTCATCACAATTAAGCTATCAACAGTCAGCAAGCCTCAAATACGAAGCTATTCTTCGTTCTCAATAGTTTTGTGAGTGTTGGTGCCTTCGATATCTGCACAGAGCTAATTCATTCGACTTCCATTTACAAATCTATATTTTCTACGACTCTTTGAGGTTACTAGGACATTCAATGCCGCAATAACTTCAGAGAGTCGTAGAAAATGCGATGAAATCAAAACGTTCCAATTATTGAATTACATTACTCGCTTTAGTTATCCAATAGCATGCCAAACAAATAGCCTAAACGTACCAGTTCGTCGTGTCATTTGACAGATAATGCAATATGCGATTTTAAATTATCCGTTCATGAATACCGTCAAAAATGATCAATTTCTGGCACAAATTCTGCAGATATTTGCTGTTCTGGAGAGTGTTCGCTATAAATTGATCATTTTTGAAGGTGTTTTTGGATAAATTAGCGACGCCTAGCACTAGAAAACATCAAAATTACATCTTAAACGCTAAAACATTCGATTCTTACTATACAGAATGAAATGCAGCGTTCAGCTACATTTCAAGATCAAATGACACATTTCTTTTGATATTATATTTTGTATTTCTGTAGTCTACTGATCAAAAATAACACCGAAATTATTGCATATATATAAAACAGCAATGCATCACATTGCAGAGGATGTTTGATTGAGGATTTAACATTGCTGAGCTCTTCGCATTAATCTCTATCGTTTACAAATATGTTTCCAGCGATGAAAACAAAACCTTTTCCAGACTTCAATAATCTCTGAATGCGTCATTACTATATTCCATCATGTATAGATGTATTGGGCATCTGATGATAGCAGGCAAACATAGTCGAACACTCACTAGAGAGGAATCTGGATTTTAAACACCATTTACTGCGTATTTCGAATTTAAACATTTTTTCCAATCAATCTCCTAGCCAATTTTATAAGAAATTGGATGGCTTGATATCTTTTTGAGAATTCGAAAATTCTATTTCTCAAATCAAATCTTTTCATTGAAGATTAAGAAAAATCTAAAATGCGTATATGTATTGGGTCAAATAAGTCAATGATACGAACTAGAATCAATGTGTATTGGATCTTCGTATTTTGATTAAGCAAAACATAACATAACAAATTTATTATAATAAAACAATCTTATTCGTCCCAGTTTTCCCAGCATTCGTGATTTTTACACGCTTCATCGAACACTGAGTACCATATCTTGTTAAACTCAGGGAATCCGCATCCACATTCATCAACTTTTGCACGTCCACATTTCCATGGTTTTTTACATACATAATGTGCAACTTTCATTTTACCGTCGTTATGTGCTTTGCCAAATCCTGTTCCAGCTATTCTCGGAAGATTGTATCTTGTAGATATTGGATTGAATTTTCCAAAGTATGCGTTAATGAATCCTTGATCTCCAGGTGGATAGTTCATTCGATCATATCTCGATTTTTTAACCATATCGTCGAAAGTTGACATATTTGGCTTTAATACAAGAACTCCTGTGTTACAGATTTGTGGTGGATTTAGATCCGGTGCGCACGAAAGTTCTGGTTCCTCAAAGAGTTCATCAATGCGAGAAAACGTTAAAGTATCGGTATCCAAATAGACAATTTTTTCGTATTCTGTAAACGTCCATAATTTTAGTTTTAACCACGACCTTCTGTACCATAGATGCGGTTTCGATTCTGTTTCAGGGACAACACGCCACCATTGCGATAATATTCTTCTCCATTTCTCATTGACGTCTCCTGTGACGATACAAAGGTATGAATAGTTATCTCCATTGTATTTCCGCAGCGTGTGGCCAAGAGCGATGGCGCCCATGCAAAATGCAGGAGTTGTCACTGTTGCGAACGCGTATTTGGAGTGATTCACATCCTCTGGTCTCCCTGCGACTTGGTCTATCGTCACGCGTAGGTATACTAAAATAGATCCAAAAATTATCGCTAATGGAGCAAAAAAGAAAAAATCAAACTCCATTATAAAATTTGATTTTTATTTGATATTTGGATTATGTTTCGCATAGGTATTCCATTTATCATCAAAAATCGGACTTTTCTAGAGGTGTGGAACCAAAAAAGACCTTCTCATTCTTTAAGGTTATCCCTCGGATGGAAAAAGTTCAGATTATCTTGATGTCCTATTGTGTAACAGCTAAACACACATAAAAACTATTTTAACTACTAGATATACATACGTATTGAATCAGTTAAAAATACATAATCAAGACTATATTGAAGTTAATAGTGATTTTTAAAAAAAACGGAATTTTGCATTATTAAGGGAGCATTATATAATTATTTTGACTTTTATATATGTTCATAAGCTTCGTTTAGTCACTATATATAAAAAATTTGTAACCAATTTTATTGCATCATCTTTCGTAGGTATAGTGTTAGTATAGACATGAACATGTAGCTGCAATATGAATGCTGCAGCAACCTAACTTTTGGAGATACGAATTAGATTTAACTAATTTTAAATATATATGCGATGTTTTCTAAAAATATAAACATGCATTATTGATGTGTAGTAATATACTCAACATTAATTGATAGTATCAATGAAGGAATAGGTAAATTTGTGATGGAATTTCGGCTTTTTAAGAAATGTTACGGATTTTTCTATCTATTGGGTATCAAGATACGATGCATAGCTGCCACGATAATTTGGCAATTTCAGTTTGTTGAGTCTTACAAGCAATCATCAGTGCTGTAATGGATGTAAGATTTATGCATTTGGCGTTGACATCAATGCCATCAACAGATAAAAGGAGCTTCACTATCTCAACATGCTTTTGTTCAACTGCTAGACTCAAAGCAGTGTTTTTCAGTCTGTCTTTATGATTGACGTCAAAACCAGGATAAGCTATGAGAAGCTTTACGACTTCTGTTTGACCACAATCACAAGCTCCGATCAATGAAGTTTCTCCCTCATCACTTTCTGCATTAACATTAATGCCAGGTAATGAAAGAAGAAATTTGACGATTTCGGTATGTCCAAAACAAGATGCTGTGAATAATGGAAAAAATTCCTTGTTCGCATGCACAATTAGGGTCAATATTTTTGAGTCTTAAGATATACTTCACTGCTTCGAGATTGTTGTATTCGCAATATCGACAAAGCAAAGATTTACCATCATATGAATATACATTTAAATAATTTCCACCGGATTCGATAATGATTTTAGTCAGACAGAAGTTATTTTTCTAGGCTGAATATCCTAATATCGTAGGCTTGTCTAAAATTGATACGCAAAGTCGGCCAAACTCGTTTTTTAACTCACTGGATTAACTTTTTGCTAAGTTATTGAACCTCAATGTACAAAATCATGTTGTGCATGATATATTAAAGAATTAGATAACAAAGTCTATATTTCATTAAAATATTAGATATATCTTGCATCAAAAACATTGATTTTCCATGATGTGCCTTACTCATTATAATATATTATATTCCCATTGTATAGCATTTTTATAACGTAAAATATGTTTTTGTCGATGATAAATAGGTCAATCTAATCACAAATATGCTTTTTTTTTGAAAAAAGTATTCCAAGTGTTCATACATAAGCTCTGTGTGTTATTCTTCTCAATTTAATAAACTTTTCAAATTTAACCGCTCAAAAAAAGAATTATCATTATTTTTGGGAGAATAACACACAGAGCTTATGTGTGAATACTTGGAATACTTTTTTCCAATTTGTAAATTTGCTTGAAATTTTCTTAAGTTATGCTTTTCAGCTTTTGGATGTTCTTAGAGTTCTCTTGTAGCACCCTTTTTATTTCTGACGGATTATTGTCTTTTGAGGCACCCTTTATTTTTCCTTTCATTTGAGTTTAAAAAACGACTATTTTTTTATTTGAGTCGAAATCACTCCACACCCTAATTTCATACCTACTTAAGCCTATGATCCCTTTTTTGCCACTCACTTATATACAACAATTCCTTTATAGCCCTTAACTTTCAGCTAACAGTTTCAAAATACCCAAAATATGAAAAATAAATCTCAAATTTTTATACTTATTACATGCTCATCTTATATTTAATGTCAGTGTATTCGACGTGTTATTTTCAAAATCCCAAAAGAAACAATATTTTGAAACTCAGAATAAATATTACTGTACTGAAAGGCAAAGATTAACTAAATAATAACCTCTACCACTAAGCTTTATTTACTAGTTCACCAGATTTCAAAATTACGAACTTTTAGTTTTTCTCGAATTATTTATCGAAAAATTATCAATTATTTCATCGTATCCGAATTTTGCAAAGTAAGCTATTAATACGTCATTTTCTATTTTAACATTTTCTACAATTATATATTCTGATTCAAAAATTTATCTTGAATAAAAAGCTCTTTTGTAAAGTATAATAATGCTATTTAGTAAAGCATACAAATAAACGTGATAAAGATTTAACATTGATAAAATTGTTGAGGGGAAAAAAATATTTTATGATTGAACTAAAAGTATGCAAAATTGTTTGAGGTTGATGTACACGTAAACTTTTGTTAGTTGTACCGGATACATTTGGTGTTAAAGTTTAGCTACACTGGATAAATAACTAAAAAAGCTGGGAAAAAGCGTATTTTTCATAAAAACTGAAAACGACTGATGTCACAACAACAAGCAGAACCGAAACCATCAAGAGTCGATCTTGATTGAGGCCTTGACATGGCTCAGCAACATGAAAAAATTAAAATAACGTATTTTTTACAAAAATACGTTATTTTAATGCAATGCTTTTTATATCCCCATAAACGCATTAATATGTTGTTTATTAGTTATATTTCTATAATCTAAAGTATAAAAACAAAAATCATTCAAAACAAAATATGATCAGCTCAAAATCAGAGATAAGAGTTTAATAATAAGCAGATACTTTATCCATTCACATACGATCATATTAGTGTTAGTTAATTACGATATTTACCTCGCAAATCGCAAGAAGTTAATTGGAATTTGGTCATCCTTGATATTGAAGACCAAATTACTTTAACATATTAATATGAAAGATCTAGGCTAATCGTAGGCATATATAGAAGATGTAAAATAACCCATGATATGCATGAATTTATATATTCACATCTAAAAACTCAAAATTATGTTTCTTTTTTTAGACTCATAATTGGAAATTTCATGTAAAATTTATAATATTTGCAGATTTGATTATTGGCCCTGCCAAAATAATTATTGAAATATTGCAGAAAAATAAAATTTTATTAATTTTTTTGAAAAATCTCTCTTTTTCGGCCTGGTGTCAGAAAACGTTATTTTTTCTGAATTATTTGGCTTAGATACTTTGGAATATTAATTTATATAACATATAGAGACTATAATTTTTGGCTGTCAGATTCAAAAATCGAAAATTTGACCCCATTTTTTATTGTTCCATTAGATAGTACTCTCAGTAGAGAATCTATATTGCGTAATAAAATTTTAAAAATATTATTTTTTGGGAGGGGAATGACTTTTTCTGTTTACGTGTCAGAAATAAATTACATGTCAGGAATTGATGGAAAAAATCGAGGAGAGGCACATCGGAAAATTGTTGTGCTTCTTTATCTCCTTCAAAAAGAAAGTTAATTGGATGTTCTGTTTGCCATTTTTGTGACGAGTAATAGGATAATGAAAAGGATGAAACTGTTTCAATTCATTATTATGATGTGTTGTGAAAATTTGACCAAAAAAGTGCTAAAAAAATAAATATTTCATAAATGATTGTGAAGTTGATACAGTTTTTATTGAACATTTACTTCGAATTCATAATACCTTCTTCAAGTTTCATTGGTAAATGCGGAAATTACAACACAAAACTTAATTTTTACAACAATTTTAATCTAAATTTGCATTCGGTCATTTATTCGAACAAAAAATTCACGGAAAAACCAATAATATCATACTTGGAAACTATTACTGTATATGACTCGATATTTGAACAGACAATGAATATTAATGGCGCAGGAGGAGCAATTATATCATCTTTACCATTATCATGCTGCAATACTCTCTTCCATGCATGTTTTGCGAATGATGTTGGAGCTGTATTTTGCGTTAATCAAATAAATTTAGAAAAATCCGTCTTTGATGAATGTTCTGCTTATAGTATTGGATGTTTTAAGAATGATAGAGGACACTTCATTACCGTCAACAACTGTGGAATCACAAAATGCAGTGTGAATGAAAATGGAGTATTTTTCGGCTATTGGCTTGAATTTTTCTTAATTTCTAACACGAATACAACAAACATAGTTGCAAATAATTACGATGCACTCGGATTAATCTTCGCAGACCATACAAACCTAAAATTTAACAAATATTCGAACTTATTTAGCAATCAGATCACTCCTGGTGCATCGCTTATAGATGATCTTAATTTCATTGCAACGCATTGTGATATTGTCAATATATCAGCAAAACAAGATGAAAGACAAGAATTCTTTCATTCTAACAATTGCAACTCATTATCAATCAATGCTTTCATTACAAAAGACTGTGAAATGTTTCTTTTCATTGATGAATGTGGTTCTTATTATTTATCTAATTGTTTATTTTCGATGTCTCAAGAAAACTCTGTGTTAAGAGCAGAAAATGTTGATGCATCCGTCAATTTCGATAAGTGTATGTATAATGTTGAAAATCACGTTGAATCTATCAAAATTCATTCCCTTAAAATTAAAATCATTACTGAATATAAGGCATTGATGAAAAAAGCCGAAGAGCCAACATATGATATGATTCCAAACTTGATCTTTTGGTTAACTGGTTTAATCGCAGGAATTGTTGTTGCAGCATTCTTATATAAGATCCAAAGCATTCATTGATCAATTCATACATAGTTTTGTGTTTAATCTTATAATATTTTGTTTGTTTGTTAAAGTATATTATTTGTGAAAAATATTTAGCAAATTAAATCTTGTAACGTATCAAAATGGCATTGCTTAATGAAGTTATATCTGTTGCTAAATGTATTTTGGTTTAATTCAATATAATATTGATGATAATTTGATTCAACAAAGAAACAGTTTGTAAGTCAACAGGTATTCATGATTTAATTATGCACATTCAATATCGAGTCATAATATAAAAAAAAATATTTTGAATAACAGAAAGTATTAATATTAGATGATATCTTAATGATAAATTCCTTACAAATTCATTTTCTATGACAAAATTTATATTCATAGCTATCCATATAAGATAATAAATTATGAAAAAATATAATATTGAAGTTGAGAGACCAAATCGTAGATTATGAAGCCGAAATATCCAAGAATGGCAATTTCAAAGCGCCATGATATACAATTCCGATTGTATAAACAAACGGAATCTCAAAAAAATGCAAGTTGAAGGTCCTAAACATGAAATGATCGAAACAATGCCTTAAGGAGAGCACGGATTTGATATTTTCAAAATGTCGACTTTCGAAATTCTCTAAGAAAAAAACTCTTACATTGTAAAATCGAATAAAAGTGACTAAAAAATGTTTAAACGTGATGAACTTCCCATCGAAACAGGTTTTGGCGTTTCCGAAACAGCTTCGAAGGTTTTTCGCATTAACGAGTTAATCAGCCATTACACGGACTCCATAATTAAATTGAAAAACGAAATTATGGAATTGCAGAACTTTTCGTCTCAATCAAAGATAATAAGTTCTCAGTACGCCGACGATATGCAGTATATTCTCCTTTCTAAACAAATGCTAAATACGGAAGTCAACAAACTGAAATCGTTAAATCCGCAATATTCGAACGGTATTCCGCCGCATCCAATGCAACAATATCAAGTTGATCCCAATACCGCTGCAAATTTGAGTCAAGCTCCACCACAACAGAATCAGCAATATCAAGATTACCAAAATAATCAACAAAATCAGATAAATAGCGAAATAAAATATACAATTGAACCAGAAAATCCATTTTTCACTAAGAATACAGTCCAAATTAGTTATCTTATCGATTCAAGATCCGTAATCTGCGCAGTTCAGTTCGATCCAACTGGAAGATTCTTCGCTTTCTCAAGTCCGCGAAATCTTCATATTGTTGACGTAAAAAACGGTTCGATTCTTTGTTCTGCGGAAATTTGCTCAAATTCACCGCGTTCTGAATGCCACAGCAGAGATCTCATATTTTCGCCTGACGGAACAATGATTGCGGTTGCAATCGCGCCTTCATCGATTGGCATATTTAAACTTGCGACTCAACAATTAATCAATAATCTCGAGGGACACATAAAGAATGTTTCATCATTACTGTTTACTCCGGACTCTTTAAAGCTTATTTCCGGTGGTTCAGATGGAATAATCTGCGTTTGGGACATGAAAACAATGAAATTACTGAAAAAGCTTACAAACGGAACAATTGACCAGGAAGCACAGGTGAATAAGGAAGGAGCGATCGCTTCGATCGTGTGTGGACCAGGAGGATCATACTTTGCCGTTGGATTTTCGAACGGATTTGTTGGAATTTACGACCGGAACTTCGACCGTCAGATATACACATTCCAAGCACACAACGAGATGATATTAGCACTCACAATCACAAACAAAGGTGATTTGGTCACCGCCTCTGGTGATAAAACACTTAAGATTTGGCAAATTTCACAAACAGGCGCTCAAATGAAGCGAAAGATTGAAGGACACTCTCATTTCGTTACTTGTGCTTGTACATCATTTACAAGTTCTCTCCTTTTATCTGGCTCGAAAGATGAAACAATCAGAGCCTATAATTACGAAAAGAATACTCACTTATTCACAGCACGTGTCCATACGAACACTGTTTTAGGTATAGCGCATCATCCGAAGGAGAATATGTTTGTAACGTCCTCAGGAGATGGCCTTGTTATCGCTTGGGCCTACAAGTTACCTCTTAATTTCTAAGATGAGTTAATTTGTTGTTTGATTATAAAATATGTTGTAGTATATTCTATAATTTCATGAAATTATGAATCTATTGATGTTTTTTCATTTCAAATTGTTCTTTTCGATTTTATTGATGTTTAATTTGATGTTTCATTGTTATTTATACTTAATATTTATTCATAATGTATCTAATCGCAACAAATTTATACAAACAAAGTTAATCTGTGTGAACTTTTCCAACTTCTGCACTTTTATCTGATACTTTTTGTTTTCTGCATTTGCAGTTGCAATTCCAATTGCATAAATTACAGAAGAAAAGGATCTGGAAGAACCTTCCAACGCTCTTATAATTAATAATCATAATTAATAAAAGAATGGAAAGATTTCCAACAAAAATCCAGAAAATAAGAGGAAGTTTTGCCTTCGAGATGATATCTGGAAGTCTCATGGTGAATTTAGATAAAATGTTCCATACATCTACACCTTCTGCGATGATTTCTTGTATCCTTTGTCTCGAGAATTGACACATTGCCAATAGAAGTTCACCTTTAAGCATGTTTAAGAAGGGACCAATGTTATTTGCAGAATAAGAAGCAAATAATGATACGGAACCATTAAATATCGAAATAAATCCAACGCCATTAGAAGATGAAGACTGAGCAACTTGAGAAAATGAAGCTAAAGTATCATAGCCAAGCGCAAAAGTACTTACATCAAAACTATTCATTGTGAAAGTAGAATCATGAACTACAACCCTTGATTTTCCTTCACGCATATCAATGAAAGTTCTTCCATGATTGCCTTCGACTTTAGAACCACCGTACATCATTAAATCACCACCTGGATGATAAAATAGTGTGGAATTTGGTGAGAAGTTATCAGTGAATGAAGTATTATATATTTCCATATAACCAACAGTGAGCATCTCAATTATGACACCTCTATTTCCTTGGAATCTGGCATTCTGTAACGAAAAGTTACAGTTTCCTTCGCAAAGAATAAACTCAGGATGATAATTTCTTTCGATTGTGCAGTTATTGAACATTCCGGCTGTTCTGTAATCTGCTAAAATCAAAGGAGCATCGTTAACACTATTGTCGCCAATGAATGAATCGTTCAGTAAAACGCCTGAATTTAAAAATCTAATTAATGGATCGTGATTATCGTGTATTCCAAAATTACGCTCGAAAAAGAAGCCAGTAGCATTTAGATCTGCTGTTGATAAGAAAAGAACTGATGAATAGTTCACAGAATTCTCGATAAAATGAACATTTGTTAAATTAATAATGCAAGCAGTAAAAAGACATGTCGCATAGTAAGTATCAACAAAATTATTGGCGAATGTTAGATTTGAAATTGTTGAATTGTGAATAGAATTAAAATTGATAATTGGACAATTAAAATTAGTGAATGTAAAGCCACCGAATTCCCACTCGATTTTGTTTCTAGCAATAAGGAAGAAGTCTAATGGCTTTTGTAGTAATTTTGATCCATTAATAATCGTATCAGAGCCTTTAAAGCTGATATTGTTGTCGAAAAGTATTTGTGTGAAACTCATAAACTGCTGAAGATGCTTATTTGCCTCGAAATATTTGTCTTTGAGAATAACAGTGTCATTTGGTTTCACAACTTTTAGAGTAGACAAATAATCACATGGTTCGTATTGCGTGCACGTTACATTTGCTTTTCCAATTCGTGACACGTAATATGTATTGCTAATTGATGACATTGAGTGAAGAAAAATTGGAAACATCAGTATTGTTGTCACTTTTTGAACATTTTCATTTTTCACCTGAGCAAAAAAACAAAATGAAATTCAATATCAGAGCCTTTTTAGAGAATAACAAACATATTGAATGAGTATACTAAATATGCTGTCCTAGATTGGTGACGTAAGAATAGGGATAGCACAAGTATTAATAGAGCATAGTGAAGATTTTTAATGATATGCTTATAAGCATCACCATTTCTTTTTTGATTGATTCAAAAAGCCTCAGCTCTTATCAATTTATGAAGAAACTACTTTAGATCCATTCCTAGCATTAATACTAAACATTTCACTACCATAGAATAATGTGATTGAATTTCTCTTCAATCATGTATTTAATTTAATATTATTTATTAGGTAAATGCAGAATCGAATGTTTTGAATGTAACATATCTCTATATTGTATTTTCTCTTCATATGATTAAAAAAAGATCAAATTTTCAAAGAATTTACGTGTCAGAAATCATTTTATATGACAAAAGCAAAATTAATTGAATATTTACAAAACAAAAGTGAAATTTACTTGACAAAAATAATGATAATTGAAATATTTACATAACAAAAAACTAAATTTACTTGACAGATTTCTTCTCGTATTTACAAAAAGTGTGAAATAACGAGCAAAAAATGGCGGCCTTCGCGAACTTATATAGGAGCAGGAACAATATCTTCAAAAAGTATTTCATCGAAGTCGAGAATGCTCAGGCTAAAAGAGAGCTCGAATTCAGAGCGTCCTTAACAATTCAATTCGCATGGAGGAGACATAAATTACTCCAGCACCGAAAACTCAGAAATGAAAGTGCGATTAAAATACAGAAGACATGGAGGTTGTACCGGGCACAGATAAACTTCAGGTGCCTCAAATCAGAGAAAGAAACCGAAGATAGAGCAGCATTTTTCAACGACAAGGCAAGAAAAATCCAGAAAGTGTGGCGTGGTTACTGGGAAAGGAAGCACGTCTTCGATTTCAATAAGCAGCGTGAATTTATGAATAATGTGTCGAAGAAGAACGAAGAAATGGAACTTATGCTCGATAACTACTTCACTCAGACGACCGAGGCCTCGGCATTGGCTGAAGAAGAAATCAAATCTGTCCAGGATGTCAAGAAAGCACTCAAAACACACTATCTCGTTTCAACCTCAGCCATTCCTTCGATCTATCAGCCTCCTGCGTTCACAAAGGATGCAGCTGCAATGCCAGCAATAGAGCAATTCATAAGAACAGTCAATCGTGCGAAGATTGTCGTTCCAAGCATCGGCAAGCGCTGATTCGTTTTATTCTTTCCGCATATTATTATGTTTATTTGTCTTCAGTTAATATTCTTTAATGTTATTAAAATTTATTTTTTGTTTAAGAAAATTTGTTACCGCAATAACATCGCCAGCACCAAATTCATCAAACCTGTAAACAATTCTCTTCAAAAACGAAGTTTTCTAAATAACGAAAATATATATTCTTGAAACTCCTTTTCAAAACATCATGTATATGCTTATATATCCAACGCAATGAAACCTGTCGTAATTGCAGGGACTTAATATGACTGATTAGATTTGAAAAATAGATTTTACCATAAAAAATAAATATGTTAACGAAGATATATTTCCATAAGTGAATATGCAATTACATCTTGAATAATCCTAAGCAAAGGAGGTGTTGGAATCTAAATGAAAAAGATATCAATATTTTATCGATGAAAAGTTATTAAAAATAAACTAAACTATTATAATAATATGCAGATCATTGAACTTATTACTTTCATCGTTTTATAAGTCTTTGTTATATACTGTATATCATAATAACTTCAAAGAAAAATTGTCGAGTTCTGAAAATTTTTGTCCAACGTATAACTTAAAATCAAAAATTTGGATTGCCCAATTTAGATAAAATACTCTAAATAAGTCACATTAATATAAATTGAAGCATAGTATAATAACATTAATATTAGAATCAAAAAGGTGAAAGAATTAAGGCAAAGAAAAAAACATTTAGTTACCCAAGAAATACATATTTTTTGTAACTCAAAAATGGAAATTTCACAGAAGTTTAGCTATATATTTAAATGTAGTTTCAAGATATTTTTGATTAATCAAAAATCACTTCATTCCTTTCATCAAATGAGCAGACGAAGTTCTGGTGCATCTGGTGACGAAAAAGTTTCACAGACACCACTGGGTTATTCTATTGTTACAGAACAAAAGGTTTCTGTCGAGCAAGACGAATTCGAGTTTTATGTTCAAAAGGCAATTTTTTCAACTGATCCATTACCACAGGAATTATTATTCCCAAACTACGAATATTTCGTCTGTGAGTTGGAACATCAGGGTTACAACGACTCAAGATTCGCGCGTGGAAAATTATTATCTTATACTCTAAATACGCTTCAAGTACTTCAAAGAGCACGTGTTGACATTGAGCAGTGCCTCACTGTGGCTCAAGCTGAATACAATGAAGCAATAAATCGCAAAAAAACACCAGTTTTAAAAACTTTATCAACAGCAAACGCTGATTATTGGAGAGAACGCGTCATATTATACTTAAAACAGACAAAATACATGAAAATTGTATACGGAAACAGGGTAAATTCGTGCAAAAAAGCGTTAAATACTTTAGATTCGATCGAAAAAATCTTAAATGAGCTCGTAGAGAGGCCCAGAAATATATTCATACCTCAGCATACACTCAACAGACTTTTACAGATCATTAAAAATGAAGAAGATACAAAATTGCAAATTCGACTTAAAGCAATCGATAATCAGCTTGCTGATATAAAATTAGCGATGAAATATATCCCAAGATTGTTCACACGTCCCTACAATCTTTCAAATTTACTTTTAAATATTCTCAAATCTGCAAATAACATCAGAGATCCATTAACAAAGTATTTACCAGATTCCAATGAATTCCAGATGTTCATAGAATTCGTTAACTCAAAATTTTCTCCAATTCGTTATACAGACAAAGAATCTGTAACAATCGATTCAGCAATTGAACTAACAATAGAAATGATGAAAAGCTTTGCAAGTGTGAAGCAAGCAGAACAAATTTCTGTGCTTGCAGACTTCTCAGTTCGATATTGGTTTAGAAGATCTTTAATTTGTGAAAGTTTGTATAAGAAAACAAGTGTGAAATTGCAACGTTTCTTGATTAGTCTACGAGGCAAAACGCTCCATGAGTTGAAACCTCCAAAAACCTTCGAAAAGAAATTACACGATCATTTGCAAATGAAACCTTTTGAATTTTTCACGAAATATCCACTCCTATATCAATCTATTGATAGTGTGTTTGGTTTGTGTTTCGAAAGCAGTCCTGTTGAAATTGCTCTTGAGTGTTACATAATGAATCTTAGATTTGCTGGTTTTGCAGCACCAAACCTTCAGAAGGATATCCATGATAAAGCAACAATAAAATGGGTTTCATTTTTATGGAAGATTGCATTTATTTTATCAGATCTTCCATATCCAGACAAAATCTTCGAATTTGTTAAAAAGTATGCAAATCTTGCGCATATTCCAAAATTGTTGCACGAAGGTGCCATTGTTGCATATAATGCAATTATGGAATTGTCTAAGGCTGCTTGATATAATAATGTTATCCATGTTAAATTGTTATTTATTTTTCATTTATTTAGAATGTTTTAACCATTTAAAAAAAAGAACGAAAAGAACATTACATTGGATCTGTAGTAATTAAAGGAAAGAATGAATGAAAAAGAAAATATTTCAAACATAAAGAGGATCATTGCAAAATGTAACTTTAATCGCAAAAAAAGTACATTTAGGATATTGTTTGTGACATCAACTTCCTTACAAATTTTTGAATTTCTTGGATTGTTGCTGTATCATTCACATCTTTTATATCTGAGTAAAATATGGCATAAATGTCCCTTTTGGAATTCGAACAGGAGGATTGAGATAAAGATATTTCAAATGATAAACGTTGTTGCTATTATAATTTATCGGGCAATTAAATTTTTATACACAAAGTCGGCGAAACTCGTTTTTTAATTCACTGGATTAACTTTTTGCTGAGTTATTGAACCTCAATGTACAAAATCATGTTGTGCATGATATATTAAAGAATTAGCTAACAAAGTCTATATTTCATTAAAATATTAGATATGTCTTGCATCAAAAACATTTATTTGCCATGATGTGCTTTACTCATTATAATATATTATATTCCCATTGTATAGCATTTTTATAACGTAAAATATTTTGTTGTCGATGATAAATAGGTAAATCTAATCACAAATATGTTTTTTTTTTTGAAAAAAGTATTCCAAATGTTCACACATAAGCTCTGTGTGTTATTCTTCTCAATTTAATAAACTTTTCAAATTTAGCCGCTCAAAAAAGAATCATCATTATTTTTGGGAGAATAACACACAGAGCTTATGTGTGAATACTTGGAATACTTTTTTTCAAAAAAAGCATAAAAAGCATATTTGTGATTAGATTTACCTATTTATCATCGACAACAAAATATTTTACGTTATAAAAATGCTATACAATGGGAATATAATATATTATAATGAGTAAAGCACATCATGGCAAATAAATGTTTTTGATGCAAGACATATCTAATATTTTAATGAAATATAGACTTTGTTAGCTAATTCTTTAATATATCATGCACAACATGATTTTGTACATTGAGGTTCAATAACTCAGCAAAAAGTTAATCCAGTGAATTAAAAAACGAGTTTCGCCGACTTTGCGTATCAATTTTAGACAAGCCATAATTTATCATATTTTAAAATGCATCTTTTTGGCATCATTATTCCATTCAAGAAAATACGTTGAATTCGTCATCAAGTGACAATATTGTTTGTGACGACACTAACATGAAAAATTGATTCCTTTTATTTTACAGTTATAACCTTGGTTTTATGCATTAAGGTTAAGTCACTTTTGTGGGATTATTAACCTTATTCCATATTTGAAACTATATTCCTGTTAATTTCAACTATGGGATATTCAAATGTTCGACAATCGAAGGAACTCCGTATGCACAGATCGGTTTATACGACGCCACCGTCGATGACGACAATTCCGGTATTTCCGATGTAAATTATTCTTCACCCGTCACTATTCCATGTTTTTGTATTAATGGTAACGTCAGATAGGAAATCACTGAGATTGATATTAGTGCATTTCGTCGTTGTCGTTTCATTCCTAAGTTTATCATTAGTCCTATGATTCGAATATTTCAACAATTTTCATTTGACATCTGCACTGGCTGCACGGAATTTACATTTCTATCTGGATCAAAATTGGAAACAATTACATATCACTCGATGTGTAGAATGTTGAAAATTGATTTTTAGTATTTTGTATATTTAGGAAATACAAGAATTATTGCCATGGCTATAAGAAATCTTACAGAGAATACTTGTATATCCTTAGTGAAAAGGCAAAATGGAAGCGTACACTCCAAAAAAATTGATTATCTTTTGTTAGGTATATTATTATTTATCGCAACTGGAATTGTTATATCGATTTGTATAACACTTTTTTGTATTATTCGACGTAGAAAGAATGTTATCAAATCTTTTATTTCTGATAGTAATCTAACAGAATCATTGTCTGTTGATTTTTATTAGAAAATAAAAATAGTTGTTTTTAGAAAATATTTATTCTTCATGAAAATAAATAAGTTATAAAATTAGTTGGCATATTCAAAGGAGAAGTTAATAGTGAATTGGGCTGTGTTATTAGTGCCATCTGGAAATTCGAATATTTTGATGTAATTCATTCCATTAATTAATTGGTTGAGCTTGAGTGTGAATGGATGAATTTGCTCAAATGGAGAGCTGCCATTTTCATGTAAGTTGATGAAAATAGCATCTGTTTCCAGATTTGCGAAAGGGAAGATTAAGTTAACATTCCATTCTGGATTTGAAGAACCCGGCATCATAGTCGTTGAATTCTTCAATCCTTGTCCATTCATATGGAATGTCAAGAATGTAACAGATAAGTTCAAGTTCTTGACATTGATCTTCTTTATCCTAATGACACTCTTCCTTGTCCAGTACGAGCCTCTGTGGAACCATCCTCTATGTGTGCTTTGCTTTTGATTTTCGTAAGTTGTATTGTTTGTGTTTTCTTGATATGTTTTTTCTTCTTGTTGAGAGTTAAATGTGTTCTGATTCAAGTTCTTTGAAAGTAGTTTCATTAATTCCAATCCTGTTACTCCAACACCTTTCAAAGAGCTTTCGATATCGTGGAATCTTCTTTCATTGATAATTTTCAGGTCATGAATTTCAGAGTTTGTGAAATCGAAACTTTTACGGATGGAATCAATCTTCGCTTCAATAAATTCTTCGATATTTTGGATATTCTTTGATTGAGCATCAGAAACTATATCCTTTATCTCTGATTGCTTCAAGTGATTCTTGTTGAGAACAATCATTATTCTGATCTCGTTGAGAACCGGGATTTCAAGGATTCTTGAAATTGTTTCTACATTCGATTCATATATTTCTTGATTGCCATTATATGAAACTCTTGCATGCTTAAGAATTTCTACAATGGATCCTTTCTTGTTTTGATCAAAGAAAGTGTTCAAGAAAAGAGAATCGAACATTAAAGGCGAAATATTTTGAGAATCAAGGATTCTGCATAATTCTGGGATAGAAATCAGCTTCATGAAATTGCTGTCCTTGATTTATCTTTCCACTATCGAAATAGCGTCACTGAAGACTTCAGACATAAATAAAAATGATTTTCGACTGAAAAATTTTGAAAACTTCTGAAAATTTTTTCTATGAATTCACAAAAATTTTTGATGAAAACGATGGGATAATATCTTTAAGATATATTTATCTAAAAATTTCTTCTTTAATTGATAAAGTCAAAGAAATTCAGCAAAAACAACTCAGAAAAAATTGAATTATTGCTTAAAATTGGACTCCATTGTTAGACACTAAAATTTGCGATACAATTCTCTGAGTCACATCCAAAAATGAATGAAAATATTATCGTTGTATCAAATATGATTGAAAACATTTCAATACTGCGCTTATATGCAAATTGTTTCGTATATAGTAAAAACAATCAAGAATTATTCGACTTTATCAACAGCAAAGCTGAAAATAATCAAATATCAATAATAATTTACATGTCAAAAGGATTTTACTTGTCAAAATTTCATTTGGAATTTACTTGTCAAAAATGTTGGTTTATTTTTGGATTACATGTCAGAAGTTATATTTATGTGTCATAATACTATTTACATGTCAAAAGGAAAAGAGAGACAGGTTAAAAACTGGATCTTCATGACTGTAAGGTTAGACAGGGCCTCCCTAGTGTCATTCCGTGGAATCACTAAGAGTCCAGATTAGCGATCAAGAAAACAAAAATATTGATTAAACCAATTCATTTTGCGAAATTTTCATTGCGAAAACCAATTTTTGCCTATTCAGAGTGTTTTACAGCATAAAAACGAAACCTAAAACGATAAACGATAACTTTGAGAGGCTGCCAGATTTTGAAAAATTGAGAAGACCCGTCATATCACAAAAAAATGGAGACGACGTTTGTCGGCATCTGCAACATGGACCTGATCTCACAGTGCCACAGGCTCCCAAACCTCGGCGAGACGATCCACGGAATCAAGCTTGGCCACGGTTTTGGTGGCAAAGCACCAAACGCTTGTGCACAATTCGCCTTTTTGTCAGACGACAAGCACAAGCCCAACCTCCTTACATCCGTTGGTGACGATTCCGATGGCCGCATGATGATAGATCACTTCAAGGAAATCGGAATCTCAACAGATTTCGTCCAGGTCGTCAAAGACATCCCAACAGGTTGCGCCATATGCTTTGTCCTCGATGGTGGTGAGTCTGCTATCATCATCCACCCAAATCCTGTTACAATTGAGATGGTCCATCAGATGAAGGAGAAGCTCTCACACAGCAAGTACGTCATCACAAACTTCGAGATTCCAATATCAACAGCCATGGAGGTCCTTAAGATCGCTCGCGAAGGTGGTGCAAAGACAATTTTGAATGTCTCTCCACTTCCAGACACAAATGATATCAACCTCTTCAAGGATGCTTCTATCGTCATTCTCAACGAGGTCGAGCTTGCAGCGTTCGGAAAACTTGAAGATTTCTTCAATATCGGTGTTGAAGCTGTTGTCTGCACAAAGGGACCAGAAGGTGCTTCAGTCCACCAGAAGGATAAGCCAGCCATCAATGTTCCTTCTCCAAAGGTTACAGCTGTCGACACAACAGGCGCTGGCGATTCATTCCTCGGTGCCTTCTCTTATTGCCTCTCAATGGGCTGCGACTACGAGAAAGCTGCTCGTATTGCATGCGTTTGCGCTTCTATTTCTGTTACATCTATCGGTGCTCAAGGATCATACGCTCATAGAGACCATCCACAGCTTAAGGATATCATTCCAAAGTAAATTTCTAAAATTACGGTTATTCATTACCTAAACACATCTTTTTACCATTAAATAACGAAATATATTCGTGAAAATTTGTTTTCTAATTTAAATTATTTCATAAAAAGCATTTACTTCTTAGCTAGATGTATTATGCAATGTAAATGTCGATTTAAAACTCCATGCGAATCTAAAAATCCTGATAAAATCAAATTTTACTAATAAAATTATAAATTTTTGCAAATATTTTTTTCCCAGATCAATTGTAAGATTTTTTAAAACATCAATAAAACGCACAGATTCCATACCATGATGCACTTGGCTCAGTAATACAAGGTAATAATAAATTATATAGAATACATATTCAAAACTCAGCTTTAATACAAGTAAAAGGAAATAAAACGTAAGTAGGAAAACATAGGTAGCTTTATTTAGTTGCGCTCACCACGGATACGCTGGGCAAGCTGAACATCACGCTCCATGATTGTAACACGGTTAGCATGAATGGCGCAAAGGTTTGTGTCCTCGAAGAGGCCGACGAGGTAAGCTTCAGAAGCTTCCTGGAGGGCAGCGATAGCGGAGGACTGGAAACGAAGATCACCACGGAAGCCAGAAGCGATTTCTCTGACTAGACGCTGGAATGGGAGCTTCCTGATGAGGAGATCTGTGGACTTCTGGTACTTACGGATTTCACGGAGGGCGACTGTACCTGGTCTGAATCTGTGCTGCTTCTTTGCGCCCTGTGAGTCGATTGTTGGTGTTGACTTGCGAGCGGCCTTGGCACCGAGGGACTTACGTGGGGTCTTTCCACCTGTTGACTTTCTAGCTGTCTGCTTTGTACGAGCCATTCTTGAAAATAATGTTTTTACATTTCCGCCATTTTTTGAGAACTTTGGCGCGCTTTTTTATTTCCGTCACTTTAGGTCACATAAAATTGAATAAAGCAAATAGGAAGTTGGCGGGAGATTTGTGAGTCCACAAAATGACTTCATAATTTATAATGTCTGGCCGCGGTAAAGGTGGTAAGGGTCTCGGTAAGGGTGGTGCTAAACGCCATCGTAAGGTTATGCGTGAGAACATTCAGGGTATCACAAAGCCAGCCATCCGTCGTCTCGCTCGTCGTGGTGGTGTCAAGCGTATCTCTGGTGATATCTACGAAGAAGTCCGTGGCGTCCTTCGTCACTTCCTTGAGAACGTCATCCGTGACTCCGTCACATACACAGAACACGCTCGTCGTAAAACAGTTACAGCTATGGATGTCGTCTACGCTCTCAAGCGCCAGGGCAAGACACTCTATGGTTTCTAAACTATTATTGTCATGTTCTTAATTACTTCTTTTTTACTAATTTTTCTTTAGATTTGATCAGATATCATTGCTAATAATATGTAAATGGTTATTTTTCTTTAATAAATTTTAATGTTATGGTAATTTGAAAGCTGTTTCTGGTAGTAAAGTTCTCTTTGAAGGATGGTATCAAAATTGAAAAAAAATATAAACGATCAATAGTCAAAAGAGACTTAGAGGTTCATCTTTTGTGGCATTGGTGACTACAGATTTTGAATCCGAAGTTCGATTTTCGAAGTTTTTTGCAATCATTCATAATTTACATTACAAAAATCAATTTTACTTGTCAAAAATACATTTCTGACGAACGTCAAAAATACAAATTTACATATCATTTTTGATTTCAAAATTATAAAGTCAAATAGTTTATCATGTCTAATCTTCCTTTAATGCTTCAAGATGACGATGTCCTTAACAAGGAACGTTATGTTAAGGGTGCAGTCAGGAGATTGAAAGAAGATAGACCGAATTTATTCGATACATTTTTTTTGAATTGGGAAGATTCATATGATCCGGATGTTATACATGACGAAGATATCAAATGGTTCCCTTCTATATGTTCACCCTATATATTCCTTGATCCTGCTGCTGTAACAAAATATTTAGAATTGAATTACCCAAGAGAGCCATCTAAAGAAGATTTAGATTCATTGACAGCTACAGTTGACTGCTTTGTCAATGATGATCATGATTATTGGTACTACGTCAAAATGTTTCTCGAATTCAGATCCGAAGAGGTCGCAGAAAACCTAATAACGCCTTTTAATGATGAAATTATGAAAATAACTGATATACCAGTTGATGAGCTTGAAGCACTTTTCCATACTTTCGAAAGACAGCAACAACATGATTTAGAAGATTACGCCGATTTCTACAAACAATTATTCCATCGCATGAAATTTTTACTTTCTACAGCATGGTTAGATTGCTATCACAATGATTTGCTCAAAAAGACTATCAAAAAACTTCCAAAACGAGATCTCGCTAAATTCGATGAAGGCGATGTAAGTTTTCTTACTAAAACGCAAAAGAAGTACAAGCAAAGAATGATAATGCAAGAAAATGGAGCTAAAACTTTGAATAGACATGCAAAAAGATATTACGATGCCAGAAGACACATTCAAAGCGAGCACACAACAAAACTGATGCCTCAGTTATCTATTGAAGGTATGCAGTATTGGGGTGATGAAGAAATGAACTTTTCGGATGTTGTTCAACTCAAGCATAAAATCAAAGATGGAAATATGGTTATTCCAGACTACGATGCTGTTGTTTATATGGGATATGACTGGAATGCACGCAATAGAATGATGTTTGATCCAAGGCATCCACCGCCAAAATCCATCAGAGGTTACTGCTTTAGAATATATTATCCTGCTTTCGCTGATAAGTTTTGCGCACCACCGCGTTATCGCTTGTGTCCAGAATACTTAGATCCTAATGATCCAGTTCCTGATCCCAATTATAAATACACAGCTATTATATTTGAAGTTGATAAACCATATTTGCCCATTTGTTTTAGGATCGTTGACAAACAATGGGATGTTAGGAGAACAGGTGGTGTTAGAAGCTCGTTTATCCAAGGAGTTTTCACTTTCCAGATTTCATTTATTGCTTCTTTGTACTACAGAGGCTATTTGCCAGAACAGTTGTATTAAAAATATATTACTTGTGTATTGTTTTTCAAATCAACATTTATTATTTCAATATAAACAACATAAATTTCTTTAAACAGTTTCCATTGGCTTTAAGTCTCCAAGAGCTTCTTGTTCCTGATCTTCTTCATACTCATTATCTTCTTCCTCGTCTTGGTTCATAACTAAAGAGTTTGCTTTATCTGCTTCGTTTTCATGCAATGATTCATATCCCATTTCATTCTGCTTGAAAATGTACCATATCGTTAAGAATGACTGAATGAAGTAGAACATTGGCTCATAGAGAGCACCAACATGATATTTGAATCTTGCTTGCCACATTGTGTAGTCCAATCTTATAATCGAATACACAACAGCAACAAAAACGTAAATGAGAAGATTAATGATTGTTAAATTCAGGTATATTTGCTTCTTGAACTCTGTGTTTGTATCTTGAGGTGTGTAGTTGTAATATATAAACAAGAAAGTTGTGTACATTCCGACAATCACTGCAAATAATGCAGGAGAGAAATATCCATATCCCAAAATCCATGATCCTGTTTCTATCTGTGAAACATCAATCACACCAATAGTGTCTGATATCATTGGATAGAATATCAACAAACACAAAATGCCGATATAGTTTTTACCAACTTCAAATGGATGTCTGATTGTATTAAGGACAACATAAGCGAGCACTGCACGGGAAACAGTCGCGAAAATTCCTGCGATGAATTTAATGTAATGATGGCGAACTGTTGTTGAATTCCAAATGAAATAAAATATCATGTTCAATAAACTTGAAATAGTGGAAGCACCGAATGAACAAAGTATGCACATATGGTCAAATGATAGAGATGGACACTTTTTCGTGAATAAAATATACGAACTAATTAATGAAGCAATGCTAATGATAAAGAATGTAATGTGTGAATGCAATACTATTTTGAGTCTAAAATCGAGTGACTTTGATGACTTAAATTCGATTGCTCCGGATAACGAAATATTATTTTCAGCACAATTCGCAACTAAAGCAGTATAGATATCGGGAGACGTTATTTTATAATGTACCGAGTTGTTTAAGTATTGTACGCCATCGAATTTCTTTGATTTTCGTTGTCTCTTCGAATTATGAGCTGTATTGTTGTCACATGATCCAAATGTGATGTATCTCGAGAATTTATCAGAATTTTGTGTGATCAAAAATCCTCTCTTGCAATCATGATGTTCGCAGCAGAAAGGCTGAAAATTGTTGTCCATACTAAAAACAGACTTTCTGTCTGATTCCTTAAAAATGAGAATTTCGAGATAATCATTGACTGAACAGCCATTAACGCGAATATTATTATGAATTTCACCATTGTCTGTAAAAATGAACCTTTCTTCTCTCCACAGAGATATGAATGGCTCTTTTGATGCAGGATATAGATGATTTTTGCTCACAGAAAACCATCTAAATAACATAGAAAACATTTTTGACAATATCAGATTTCAAAGATTTTACATGACATCTTTCGTTTCTATTTTTGACAATTTTTATTCTATAAATCATAAAACTAAATAATCCTTTTATATTTAGGGATTTGGACCAAAATTTAAAATACAATGATATTTAGTTGATGTTTAGAATGTGGTTACATTCAGTTTAACTTCATATTATTCTTGTTTTCAGGTAGATTTTAAAAACAAAGTTCTCGAGAAAAAGCTAGATTTTGACATTTTGGCTTACATGACATTTGATTTACACGACATTTGATATTTACATGACAAAAAAGTGATCAAAAATATCAAAATGACTTTTTGCGCTTATATGGACCCATTAAACTGGGCACACAGAATGTACCTTATACAGGCGATAGATGCGTGCGGATTTGAAGGTGACTGGGAGCCAATTATTCAAAAAATACAACTTTTATGTTCCACTTTCATGCCAGACGCTGGAGCGTCCTTCAACTTAAGCCCAGAAGCCTGCCACTTATGGTATCTTCAGGTTTTAGCTGAATTTGGAGACTTTAGAAAGCTCAGTGATCCGTTAACTCCTCCATCACAAGAAATTAAAGACAAAATCAAAGCAATGAGAAGATCGCAGCTTCGCCACGAACTTCTTCTCGTAAATAATCAGCTCAGATACAATAATTACATCTTAAAACATCATCAAGAAATTCCCACACCAACAAACGACCTCCATTGGGTCAGATTTAACGCTGATCCAAAGCCGCAACCACCGATTATCAACAACTTGCTCGTTAAAACATGTCTCGACGTCAATGAAGGTGATTTTCTCAAAATTTTACCAAAACAAGGCCTTCAGGGCAAGAAGTTGCTCTCCATGGATGATGTTCTCGTTAGATGCATTTCTGGTGCAGTTTCAGATGCGATCGAATTTATTAGAGATATTATTCAAATACATACAAATTATAGTATTTGCTCACTCACAGATCGCGAAAAGAACGCTAATAATCAACTCAGACAGTATTGTATCAATGCTGTTCGTCCATTATTAGAAAAAGATCCAAGATGGGAAAGAATCCGTGAGTTTGTTGATGTGCCTCTTTAATGTGTTGGTATACTAATGTTAAGTTTCGTTTTTATCTATAAAGCTAATTTTCAATTATATATGTTATTTAAGTCATTATTTAACTCAAAGCATAGACTTAAGAAAAGATTTTGAAGCTGATTTTCATTTATTTTTAAAGCATTGATAGGAGAATATAAGCAGCTGGTGGACGAAGGCCCTCCAAAGTCTGAAACTATCAAAATACGCGATGAAGAGGAATTGGAATCGAGAATATTATCGTTGATACATGAATTCATGAGCACAAATGAAAATGATGATTCGACTATTAAATATTTAGCGGATATATCAACTAGCCTCGGCATCGAGAAACTTTATAACCCCAGGATATTCACTATAGAAGGATTTCACATAAAATTACTTGCAAAATTAAAATTCGGCGTAATTAGCAACGACTATATACGACTTTTATGCATTATTACGAAAGAAGACTATATTGCACAAGAGCTTGTTGATAATGGACTCATGTATATGGTTTTTCCATTAATTTCAGGGAAAAAAGATATTGAAGAATTGAAATCATTGTTCGATATACTTTTGAATTGCATTAATTACATCATCAAAATCGATCCTTTATGGATTGCATCATTGGATTTGTCAATATTACCAATAATTTTATATCCAGTTCCATGCATGAAATTTTTGGTTTCACTTTCAAAATATGCAAAAGACACAGTCTCTGCTATGAAAATAATCAAGTTTACGCTCTCATATAGGTTTACAAATTATGAATTTTATTATTATTTCATGTGGATAAGTTATTACCTTATTAGCAATAATAGAAAAGATATTGATGTGTGTAGATCAATAATTGAATTCGAGGGCTCTCCATCTTTAATTCCTCGTGCAATTCAATTTATTGATCCGGATCATAGCGAAATCATTCCTCCATATTTACAGACAATAATCAGACTTCTTCAGTCAGATGTTGACCTGAGTTTGGTATCATCAATTACAATTTTTCGTCTATTTTTGGACATTTTAAGTCCAGATCATGGAAACACAATTTTAACAATACAGACAATAACAATGCTTTTCAAACGCAAGCTTACCAATCCTTCATTCATCACTGATGAAAGGCTCATTCAAGGTATTATCGATAATCTCAATCAGAGCGATTTTATGACAAAATCAAGTTGCATCAGACTTCTTTCATTGATATTACCTGATGCACCATTAGAATTTTGCTTTATGCTCATTGATGGAGCATTTGATGCAATTGCGGACTTAGTAGAGCTTAACCAGGACTCAAGCTTGCAGCCATTTCAAGTTATTGATATTTTGATTGATAGATCAAGTGAAACTGAGTATCAAGCAAAAGTGCTTGAAATATTAGAGGAAATAGATTACAAAGACTGTTTGGAAGAACTATTGTCTTCTAATGAGGATGTTTCAAAAGAAATTTTGATTAATGTTTTTATCCAAAAATATCAGAACGCTGTTGAAGCATGGCAACAATAGAAAGTGGATTTTAATGAAATAACGATACTGTCTATCGTTATTATTCATTATTAATATAATTTTAAAAATATTGTTTGTATCAGGCATTTGATACTGCAAAATCAATCACAAAAAAGAAGCTTTTAAATATTTACTTGGTTCTTGTTGTTTGATTGAAATAATTTTTTGTTTTTGTCATCAAATAGATGTATTTCAAAAATATTATTGCAACAATTATAGATTCAAAGACTTTTATTTGCTGCACATATTCTGAGCAGTCTCATAAAGAGACTTAGATGAGAGTTGGAATCCATTCTTAAGAATTCCTTGGAGCTTTTCCTTAACTGAAGCAGCATTGTCAGCACCAACGCCATATGGATACTTCTCTGCCTCAATGGCGGCAATTGATGCTTCAACAATTGGCTTGAAAATAAAATCTAATTGCTCACCGGATGAAAAGAGGGCTGTTGGAATGAGTGAAAACTGTATTGAAGCAATAACGTCAGCATTATCGAGAACGTCGGAAGAAGAAGTTTCCATGAATTCATTGCTAACAATTGAAGTTGTATAGCTGAATCTCTTGAAACCATCAAAGTCTGTTGAGATGGAGAGTGAATCGCATTTGTAACAATCACCCTTCGGTGTTGACTTTGGTGTTAATATTTGAGCGACGAAGGAGAATTTCTTTGCTTCTGGTGAATAAACGCATGAATAAAGATAAGCTGACTCATTCTTCACCCAAAACTCTTTAGCGATGAGGTCATCATATTGATTTAAGATCGAATCTGCTTGATCCTTAAGAAGTTTTGGATATGATGTTGGAATACGTTGTTTCATTCTTTCGAGATATTTTTTAATCCTTTGTGTGCCAATTGTCATCGAATTTGAGTTGAAAGAATTGCTGATGTTTTGGAAACCTTCGACATTATCTCCTGTGCAGACAGGGAGCTTTGTGTCGGAGAAGAATTTGTTTCCCTTGTTTGCGAGCTCGTAAATAGCTGCGACAATCAATAGAGACGACATATTTTTTTCTGATTGTCAAAGCGTCAGATTGTCAAAATAACAAAGCACAAAAATCGACCGAAAAATACATTTCACATATGATGATATATCAAAATAACACGAAATATATTCACTTTTCCAGAGAAATTTTATGATTCAAATGAGAGGTGGGGAACTTTATTTTAAAAATCATTAAGATTCGAAGAATATAATTATCATCATATATGGATGCAGATTATAATAAAATCAGCTTATTTTAGAAGATGATGGAAGCTCTTATCTTATCTATTGTAGGTATAACTGCATGTTAATAATATAGATGTAGCCTATATTAAATCGCAGAATTTATAAATATATTAACAAAATCAATTATAATTAATACATTCATAAACGATGTGATTATAGATTATTATTTTAAGAATATGAGACTCTGTTTTTGTATTTTTAAAAAAGCAATAATTTAAATTATTTAGTATTTCCATTTATTTTAATAAGAAATTGGTGCTTTTCATGTGTGCTGAGTATGTTTATAGCATTTGCTTGTCTATTTAACTTGAGGATCTCCATGCCTCCATCAGATTTCAGCGAATTTCGACATGTAAAATGACGAAAGTCACCATTTTCGACGCATATTATCTGATATTTGTCATGTAAAGTCGAAAATATGATATGTAATGTTCCCAATGAGCAAATTTTGTGTGAACTTGAGGTAGCATAATGTTAAATATGCTTGATGTAGGGACAAAGGAATGCCGTTTGACTCCTGCGCGTAGAGTATTTTATCCTTTCTATTTTTTGATTTTTCAACTGGAACTCTAGCAAAAATAAGCGAGCGAACGCTATAATAGTGAGATGCATTTGTTATAATCATCATATAGATTCATAACAGAAGCCCATTAATAATTTGTAATGGGTTTTTGTTTGTAATCATATCATGATTAAGTAATACCTTGCTAAGATCATGAAACAGATTGCACCATTAGAATAAGCACACACAAAAAGCACGTAAATGTTTCATCAGATTCGTCCAGGAAGGGAGGTTACTCGTTAAAAATCGCAAAATTCAAAAAGGTCAACAAGAAAAAAAAGTGGAGCCCTTCTTTCAAATGACAAACGTCAAAAATTTTGACAAAAATAAAGATTCTTTATTTTTCGATGGTATATTAAATCAAGATACTGCATCAATAATTACTCCAAAATTACAGGAAATTTGTCATTTTCCAAAAAATTTCTCCAACTTTATACGTCAAATTGTCAGAAAATTATTTATCACGAGAAACAAGATTAACTTTGGGATTATAAAATATATTAATAAATAAATTATATGCAAATGTTATATGGAATATGTAGCATCTAATTATATAGTTTATAAACTGATATTTTCATACGATAATGCTAGGAAACGACGTTTTGTGTTCCTTGTATTCTTTTTCTTTATTTTTTGCTGTATTTCAGAATCATTAAAAGATTAACAGGATTCTCTGAAACAAAGCTCCAGTTCATCAACCAGACTGATTAGTGGATGTATTGAAGTTACCAAAACTTTCAATAATATTTATCTTCACATTTGAATTAATAAGATAATTGATTTTTTAGAGAAAAATAAATAGAGATAATGATATGTTATTATAATCCATAATATATAACAAAAATATTGGAAAATATCGAAAATCTTAGCATCAACATATCAAAAAATTAAAATGAATATGAATTATATTCAAATGCAGATCTAAATCTCAAATAAAAAATATACATTGTAAGCATTGTTATATTTTTTTAGATGTCGACAAAGCCTGTTATTTATGTTACATGCAAAGGCAAAAACCAAAACGCAGAGCCAATGATAATAAAGCTCTCGAGGTCACTCAAAACTATCATGGAAGATGCCGCCGCTGTCCTTTCTAGACCTCCAATTCGCTGTTTGTACGATAAAGACATGAATCTTATTACAGACATAAAGCAGATTAAACCGGGTGACTTAGTGATATGTTCCATACTTCCAGCTGATCAGCAGAAGATCGTGCAGCCGAATAAACTTAATTTTTCGGGATTAGTCAATATATCACCGAAACAGAGTAAACAAAGTGAAGCAGGGGAGAGGTCACCTTCGCCAGCGAGAAATGAAAAGTCGCAGTCAAAAATTTCGCGACTCAACTCAGATAAAGCTTTACAAGCAAATCAGAGATCGAATTCACCATCGAAACCAGAAAAATCACCAGAAAGAAAACAATTTACAGGTTCTCCATCTAAATATGAAGAACAAAATCAAGATGAACAGACAACGGCAAGGAAAGACAAGAATAGTGTTATATCCAGCCACCAGAATTCAGCTTCAAAGTCAAACATTCCTTTACCGCCAGATAACAATTCGACTCCAAAGATTCCAGCACAAACAGAGTATCCTGAGCACTTATCCGATATCAATATCAATTACAGAGACATAGCGGCGAATTCGAGCCAGAACGAAAATAACAATATGGAATACGATCCAAACAAATCTCCAGACAATATTTCCGTTCAATCCAAGAAGAAGGAAGCTGACGCTAGATCAATTACAGCCAAATTACGCTTAACACGCGAAATGTTGACAAACGATGCCGAAAGAATCGAAGAAACAGCAGAAGCACACATAACAAATCAACTTTGTCAATTGGTTGGTGAAATTCCCGAACACTCTCAAGATTTGGACAAAGAAGCTCTTAAGATTCTCAGAGATCACACATTCGTTACTCCTGTTCAACCACCATCATTTTCATTCATAGGAAGAATTGCCATTGTCGGTCCAAAGCAGTCCGGCAAGTCAACTTTCTTGAAGATCCTTTCAACAAAATATATTCAATTATTAAATACGATGAAACTCCAAAAGAGAACCGCAGTTTTCGTTTACGATTTCGATAACTTCAAGAAATCCACAAAGAATATTTTCGAATTCTACGGAAAATTTGTTCAATCATCGATTTTACAACTTGCTGAGCAATATCCGCTCCTCAAAATGCATCCACAGAGAAAAGATGCCGATGATTCAACACACAGTACAGACAAAACACCAATATTAGATGAACTTATTCGTGCATTTTATCAATTCACGAGAAACGAACAATTCAAGCCATTAAGCCATCAGAAGTTCAAATATGTTCCATTTGATTCACTTTACTCTGACATTAACGCGTTAGTTGAGAATATTCAAGAATCATTAACAAAACCAAACGGAATTTCTGAATTTTTGACAGCAACATTCCTTCTCCCAAGCAGCTTGGCCTATATCTTCGGTTACAGCAATGTGCACTTCATTATTGATCACTTAGAAGCTTTGGATGTTGATGTTAAACCAAGATCTCCATTTGCAACAAAAGAGAATGTTTCATTGATCAATTATCTCAATAACTTGCTTGAGGACACATCATACTTCATCAGCTGCACAAAAGAAGACAAGTTATTCGCTATTCTCGACATTTTAGGGCTCAGAATGAGCACAGAGATCAAATTCGTCATTGGCTTAGTTTCCGACCAAAGTAAGCTCAAAGAGGTTAAACTCGAACTCGATGATGGATCGAAAGCCAATCTTCTCTTCAACTACTGTGGAGGCTGCAGTGGATATATCGCAAAATGGCAGGACTTTGTCAAGCTCTATCAGAGCTTTAAGCCAAAAAGAAAACCAACACTCGCAGAAGAAAAGAACAGACTCAAACTTAAGACAATTCTCAACGATCTCATCTCTATTCTGTTTGCTGATTGTGAGCGAACAGTTGTTAATTTTACCGTTCCTCAGGATAAGAAGTAATTTATGAATATTTAAACTAAAATTAATTGTTATTCCACAAAAAAATTATCATTCAACAATTTTAATCAAATGCTATAAATCTCATCAGCAATTGAATCTAGCCATATATTATTTGTTTCTAAAATTCGATTTTTTAAAATTTTTTAATATATTTTTGCAAGAAATCGAAAACCATTGAAAAACATTCATTAAAGATAAAATATTTTCGATTGTATAATTGCCTAAACGCTCAATTTTAATAAATATTAATATGTAATTAATTTTATAGCAGCGATTCAAAACTATTCAAGCTATAAAGCGCTTATATCTGTGCAAAGATGTTTGATATTTAATATTAAAACAACTCAAAATTTTCAGATTCAAAGAGAGTTAAGCTGTATATTATGTTTAAAATGGTAAAGCAATGCTCAAGACAATGAAAGATTTAAAATAATAAAGTTATAAAATAGGCTAATATTAGTATATTCAGCAGCAACCGCCCTTCTTACCCTCGTTGTTTGCTGGCGTCAAGTCTACAGTCGGCTGATTGGACTGATAGACCATTGTGCAGCATTTCGCCGCTTCTGTGAATAATTCGTGCACGCCATTCTTCTTGTTTGCCGATGTGATGCAGTGCATGTACGCCTCCTGCTCGTCGACGAGTTTCTGTCCTTTTTCTCTGACTTTCAGCAGCTGTTCCGGTGTCAATGTATCGGACTTTGTGCTTACAAGGAAAATGATGCTGTCGGGGACTTCAGACCTGACTCTTTCGACCCAACTTGGGACTGTGTCCTCGGTTGACGCGTCATAACAAACGAAAGCGATGTGTGAATCGCGATAAAACATCTGGGAGATGGCCTGGAACCTCTCCTGGCCGGCAGTGTCCCAGATTTGGAGTTCCACGCGTGTTCCGCCGGGCAAATTTATCGTAGCGTTGCAAGAAGCAGGAGCAACAGTCGGAAGTGCTTGAAGATCGAACGGATTTTCGAAATACGCGCTGACTAGACTCGTTTTGCCGACGCCGCTCGAGCCAACGAGAATGACTTTCATCGCGTATGCGTGGGCTGAAGATTTGTACATTATATTTTTGTCACTTTTTATCACCATGTAAAAACAAAGGTAGGTGGAGTTTTAGCCTTAAATTTTTTTTAACTTCCGTAATAGTTTAGATGGAGCTGGAGAGGTCAATACCGTGCACAGCTTGTTCTTACGTACACAATATAATTTACACGAGATATAGAGTGTTCTTATTTGAATGAAAAGCAGAACATAGCCTGTTTTGTGAAACAAATTTTAATTTTGATCTCGAACTCGTTGTTTCACCATGAAACTTCAACCAAATGGTTCCAGCAGCAAGAGAAGTACTTTAATGACGTTAACTATATATGTTATTTTTCAAAATTTCGTATCTCAAAAGTTACAGGAGCTACACGCTCATCACTCAACAAGAATGCATAGAGCACACCATGCGTGCTCATTAAAGATTATTAGTCAAATCGCTCTTGACAATTTTGAGAAACGATTTGAATCGCGCAAATAAAGCCGACATGATCTTGCAACATGTTCGGATTTTAGTTAACCTACTATCTCGTATGACATCTACCCCAATATTTTAGTATATAGATGTCAAAATTACTCAAATTTGAATCAAAGTTCTTCAATCTGGCGGTTATTTATGGTTAAGCTATATTGTTCGTTTGGGCATACTATATAGAGTTAATCATGAGGTTTCTGTAAGATAAACTGATTTTTTCACAATATTCTTCATTTGTGTGTAATAGTGATGTAATATAAAACTAATGTATTTTGGTTCTACTAGTAAAAGTGTTTATATTATCTTAAGCTTCAAACTACACAATTAACAATATTGAGGTAATTTTATTCATTATAGAAATAAAAAAAAGTGTGATTCAACTGGAATCGAACCAGGTCTGCGGAAGCAATACCAATAGGCTAAAGGATTTAAGGTTTTGCTTTTGGATTTTTGTTATTTAATAATTTTATCAAATTAGGGAATCAAATATCCTTGATTTTGTTGAATCACCCAAATAATAAATGTATAATATAATAATATCCATTATTTATTTTGTAAAAATATTCAATATTAACCCTAAAAACATGAAAACATTATTTTTCAAACAAAATTTGCAAAATTTAGGCTATGCATGTCAAGTGAGGTGAGTTTCAACCCCCGGGTCTGGTCTTTTTGTACCAAAGGACAGATTGAAAAAAAAAAAAAATCCGGCCTCTGGCGATGATGACACCGCAAGGCCCCAAACGGGCCTTGAGAGTTGTACAATATCTTATATGTCCTTATTTTTTTCTTTTTTCTCTCCCTTTCTTTTTCCTTGTCTTCTTTTCTTAATTTTTAAATGTTTGATAAATTCAATGGTGCCTTGCACCTGGAACTGAAGTCCTTGGCATTAAATACTTTAATATTTGTGTCAATAAATTCTATTATACTTTTTATTCCATATAATGAATTCACTATTGATTCATCAACTGTTGCATCTCTGTAAATAATAGCGTCGCCATTAATAAAAGGAACTGATGCGATTGTTGTTTTTGGATCGAATATATCGTGTTGATCAAAATATATTCTTTTCCTAGTTATTCCATCACTTATAATTTGGAATTCATTGTCGAATGTTAATTTATACTTTCCATAATACAATGACTAACTTCTTTCACTTTGATATGAATATTAATGGACATTTTTAATAATAAATAAAATGTTGTATTATTTGAAATCTAATGATCCCAACGATTACGACACACTGAAATTGTTAGGGACTCCTATAGCAACAACGGAACAATTAATGTTTAGAATAAAAAACTTTTCAACCATTACATCATTTATTATTACAGACGAGACAGACATTATAAAGTTTAAGATCCTAAATGAAATTAGAACATTCAAATTTAAAGAAAAGACTAGTTATGAAATTCACTATTTTTGTTAAATGTAGGACGTTATTTAGTGTAGATGTGGAAGATGTTTAAATAAATAAACTGTTTAAAATATAACAAATAATAAAATCAATTTGTGGAATTGATTAAGACGTACTTAACTTCGTCACTGGATTTAACGTAGACTCGAGCAACGAGACGACCGTCTTTGAGGATTGGAATCTGGACAAAGTTAGATACCATTGGAACGAAATCGATTCCAACACGTGTGATGTCTGATGAGAATGATCCAACGAGATCAACGCCACTGAGTGGAAGAGATTTAGAGTTGTGGCAGTTGATATCGAGGAATGGGATAATGTTAATGTTATGGGACTTGATGACATGCTTCACCTTCTCTTCATTGATGAATGTCTGGCACTTGGTGACAGCGAAATCAACGGAGTTCTCTTGCCTGACACTGATGCTCAAACGTTTCATCTTTTCTTCGATCATTCCGCCGTTCTCGTACATGTATGTAGAGATGAACTCCATGATCTTGTCTTTCTCGCGTGCCATGAGTGGGAACAGCTGGCAAGAAAGTGCACAGTTCTCGAAAACGTGTGCACGAGCGTTGAACAAATGAGTGTTGCGTGCAGAAATTTCTGAATCGAGCTTTGGAATGCCGCTCAATATCTGATCCTTCTTCATCTTTCTTGTTGTATTTTTGTGGATCTGCGCTGCAGATGATGGATGCTTGAAGAATAATTGATCGGCCTTTGTGAACAAACGAGATGTGAGTTCGAGATTACGGCCAATAACAAAGATGAAGAGTCTGAACTCGTTCGAAACGAAGTTCGCTCCGAGGTTCTTCGAAATTGGGCCAAGGATGTCCTCTAAGCTCTCCATTGATGTGCAGACTGTCATACACAGTGTGCCTGTCTGCATAGCTCCAGTAACAGACTTCAAAGTCTTCGATGGAGCTGTAACAGACATCTTTCTGCCCTTGAGATATGAAATGAGTGATGAAATGGCGAAGATTGTGTCTGTGGACCTGATGATGATTGGACGTGTATTGCCACTCATCTTGAAGATAGCGTCGACCTGCTGAAGTTGATTATTATCGATATGCAGCGGTCCTTCTGGTGAAAGACAAGCAGCGAGAACTGGTGTAACGACTTCACTGACAGTGCGAACGAAGTCATCCTTGCGAATGCCGTTGAGTGAGTAGAAAGCGCCTTCGATCATCTTCCATAATGATGATGGAACTGTATATTTGTCGAACTTAGCGATAACTTCGCGAGACATCTCCAAGATCATTGGGAATTCAACCCAAAGAGATTTGAACTTCTCCTTATGCATTGCAAGCGTTGATTCGAGTTCTGAGATTTCTCTCAAGAACGCTTTCATGTCTGTTTGTACAGCTCTGTTGTTGAAGATTGCGCTGCCTGTGTTAATGAGAAGCTCACGAAGTGCTGCACGCTTCTCTTGGATTTGCTCTGTTGTGTGAACGATGTTGTTATCTGTCTTAACGGATTCGTTGTAGTTGTTTGTGTGAGTGAGCTCGAAAGCACGAAGAGCGATTTGTTCAGCATTAGTGTTGCTGTCGATGACGAAGCGAATGAGCTCGACATCCATACCGAGGCTTTCGATATGTGGAAGCTCATCAACTGCGAAGACAACGAAGAAGTCCTTCGGAACTTTGAGTGCTTCATTGTTGTAAACAAATGTGCTTCCTGTCTGAAGAGCGCGGCAAATAACTGGAACGACGAGGTTTGGATTGTTGAAATCGAAGTCATAGATAACAATACCGACTTGCGATGAAATGGAATTAACGAATTCATCATTGAAAGTCTTAGAACGAGCGGAAATGAACTGAACGCTCTGCCTGCAGATGACCTTCTTGAGATATGATGTAGAAAGCTGATAAGCGTTCTCAGCAACGACCCAACGGCCGTTCTCTGGAGAAAGCATTGAAGTATTCTCTCTCCAATGTCTAGAAACAGGCATATCAGTGCGATTCCACTTCATAACGAGTGGCTCATCATCGGTCAAGAGATCCTTGCGAGTGTAGCCTTCAAGTTTGATGGCGTTGAATATCTCATCACGTTCTTCATCGTTGTATGGACCAGCAACATTCAAGAAGACCATTTGGAGGAATGAAAGCTTCTCTGAACGCATTGCTTCTTGCAAAACTTCTTTATATTCAGCATTGGTTGTTTCGACGTATTGAGTAACAACTTGTTCGATTGCCTTGTAATCTTCGATGCTGTTTCTCTGCTTCTTAAGCTTGGCTTCGATATTTTCACGTTGTTTGATGAGCTTCTCTCTGTTTTCTGTGAGTTCCAATGTCTTGCGCTTGCAGGCGTTTAATTTCTCTGCAGCTTCATCGGATCTCTTGCGGAGTCCTTCAAGATTCTCTTCGACAACGGACATCTCTTTAACACGCTCCTTGTGGTTCCAGATTGCTTCAGCGTATGGGATGATGGCTCTGATGAAGACAGCGATGGCCTTAGCAGCTGAAGAAGCACGTTCGATGACAGAAAGTTGGAATTTCGGATCATTGACGATTGAGCGGAGTTTGTTGACTGTATGTGGAGAAATGCTTTCGTTGACGGAAGCTGTGAGTTTGGCCTTGAATGATGCTTCACCCATAATCTTTCTGCCGAGAGCCCAAATCTTGTTCTTGCCATCTTCCGTGTTCATGTTCATGCCTTGCGTATCGATGCTGAGGAGTGATGTAACAGCTGGAACGATGATAATGACACCCTGTGGTGGATTTGGCATATTCTTGATGACAGCGATATCTGTTGCTTTGATATTCTTGATTTCTGTTGTAGCTGCTTCTAGAATTGCGTTCGTCTTCGAAAGTTCTTGAGCGAGTTCTCTACGCATCTTATCGGCTTTGGCTTCTTCCTGACGCAAAATTGATGTCTCACGATCTGTGTTCGCGATTTCTTCTTCTGTAACTTTCTGCATCTCTTCGAGTTCCTTCGCGGACTTCTCGAATTCGACTGTCAAGTTTACGAGCTGCTGTTCCATTTCCTCACTCTTGCGAATTTCTTCTGTGATGTATTCAGCAAGGCTGTGGGACAGTGTTCTCAACTTCTCGTAGTTCTCAAGACGTGTCTTGATCTTTGGGAATCTCTTGTTCTGGTAGTCAACGAATGCAGAAACAATGTGTGAAAGATTCTGGACTGATAAGAGATATGGATATCTCTGCATCAATGGAAGGTTCTTGAGTGCCTTGAATGTGTCGCCAATCATGTACTGCTTGACGCCAGTATCGTACGGGAATGCAATCAAATTGTTCATGACGGACTCTGTATGGCCATCAATGAAGTCATCGTGCGAGTAGAACGGTGTGTAGATTGATGCGTTGGAGACAATCTCTGCATCAGCTTCGATGCTTCCAAGAGGTCTAAGATGGACAATAGCGAAGTGGAAGTTCATTTCGCAATCGATCAAGAAATCAGCAATGATTTCGTTGTAGTTCTTCAATGTTTCCAGTGAGTTATCATTGAATGGATCAACGTATTGACCTGTCTTTGAGTAAAAGTCTGTCATAATTTGTAACAATTCACCGCGTGAGAATAAACCGAAGACATTGAATGTCTTCATCAATGTGTTCAACAAAACTTGATCCTTATCTGAAAGCGTGTTAGCATCGATGAACAAAACATGATGGTGCTTCTGCTTACCGGCTTCGAGTAATGTGTCATGGAATATCTGCATTAATGGAACGAAAAGCTGCTTTTCAACCAAAACAATGTTTCCAATTGCGCAGGCTTCTTTAACGAGATCTTTTCCTAATCTCATCTGCGATGTGAAGATTTCCAAGTGATTCTTTGGCATAGAAAGAGACTGCGAGATTGTGATGATATCCAATCTCAAGAAAGAGTTGATACCTCTCAAGTTAGAAAGATCGGATACTGCATCATCATCGTTAGCGGTGAATCTAAGAATAGAGATTCTTTTTGATGTTCTTCTCATGCCTTTACCTTGTTCCTCCTTCTTTCTCATTAAGTCAGCGAAGCAAGTAACTTCTCTGTAGTTCTCGGAGTTGAGATTTGTTAAGATGGAATTACCAGCAATATCGAAGACATTTGTTGTCAACTCCATTCCTAAAGCCTTTGATATGTTTCTCATCGACATAGAAATTGCTGCGAGAATCTTCTCATCGTGCATAGCATCATAGAAGACTCTGACAGCTTGGTGAGCGAGAACGTCGCAAAGCTTCGCAGGTTCGTGATTGACCATGATCTTGCCGACTCTCTGGAGAACAGCGAACAAGTGTGCCATAGAAAACTTGAATGATCCCTTGACAGCATCGAGCATATCGAGCAATAAGCCACTGATTTCTGGTCTATCGATTTCCCAAAGGACTTTGACTGCCTGATAAACAGCGTGAATCTCAGCAATCTTTGACATCTCAGGAACAGCGATAGCGAATGTGTGCGAAGCCAATGGCATGTTGAGAGCGTCTGGATTGGAGAACAAGCAGAATGTGAGTCCGCATGTTGGCTCATTGTGGGCACCAATCTCTGATGGAATACCTCTGTGCATGAAGATGTATCTGACAATTTCAGCCGCCGTGTTTCTTGTTGAGCAATTGAATCCTAAGATTGACAACAAAGGAATTCTCAAAGCGAGAGACTTAACCGCGGATTGTGATGATTTAGAATCTGGTAAAATTGATGCCATCATTCTCCTCAATGTCTTGTGGTTATCTGTTGCTGTAAATGCGTACGCTTGTGGTGAGAATCTGTCCATGATGACTGGCATGTGCTGGATGATGTTGACAATGACAGACTGGTCGATTCCTGGTGGCGTAGCAATGATGACGTGTTGATTCCTCGAAAGAAGCTGCTGCGACAAGAAAGCGAGTGGTAATATAACAGCTGGATCGAAAAGAAGGTGCTTTGGTTCTCTATCAACGAGCTTGAGTGGATCACCGATGATGTTGGACTCATTGAGTGATGCCCATGGCTCCCACTGATCCTTGTCTAAGTGGAAATAGACTTGGCTGATGTTCAAACCATTGAGGTTGATATCCTTCTTGATGGCGGCGTTTGTGAGCTTCTGATCGATCTTCTGTCTTGCTTCTCCAACAAGTCTACCAGCGAAGCTCCAGAACATTGAGAATACAACAAACTTTGGAACATTTTGGATGAGTTTTTCAGCTGTGCGCTTTACCTTTGATCCCATTGGGACCAAATAGAAGTTGTAAATGATTGCTCTCAATGTCTTGAAGAAAGCTGCAAGGCTCGAAAGATGCATCTCAACAGCGCCAAGGAAGTGATTGATGCTGTCTTCAGTAGCTTTGATTAACTCGGAAATATTGATGTGAGAAGAAAGAATTGTGTGAGAAAGAGGTTCAACGATGTTCTTATCGTTCTCAAGTTTCCTCAAGAACCCATCAATTCTCTGCTTAACTGTAAGGAAGTCATCGCCAAGATAGATCGTTGCGCACTGTGCAAGTGTTGCTGGCGATGCTCTTGAGATATCAGAAGTCTCGAAAATGAAGCGAGTTTCTGGTCTGAGGTTTGTGATAGAACCGTCACCGAAATACAAACGTCTTGATGATGTTAACCCAACAGAAAGTGTTTCCATCCAAACAGCATCTGCTGGACCATCGAAAATGATTGTATCCTTGTTCTGAAGCATCATAGAGAGTGCACCACTTGTTGCATCACCATATAAGTCATGTAAATCGTAAGCATAGGGGAATACATGGATTGGCGTAATTGTCTTGTAATTGCAGTACTCCTTGATAAGAGCTGTCTTACCTGACAATGGTGGACCGTGTATGATAATTCCAAGATGCTTGTTGAGTGCTTCGTTGAGAGCGTTGAGTTTCTCGTTGAACTTTGGATCCTTGTGCATGTTGATCTTGTCGACCTTGATTGAGATGTTTGCATGTTTTCCAAATACTGAGTTGACGTATTCTATTACATCCTTTGCATCTTTTTCGCCGAACTTGTCAATGAGATTTCTAACAATTCTCTCATGAACTTCGCTTATTGGATCGTTTGTTGTGATTGGTGCCTTCTGGACGTGATACAAAAGGTTTACATATGACAAAGCAGAGCTGAGAGGCTCGTGGAATGCCATAGAACCTGTTGTAGCGATTTCGGCCAAAATCTCCGCCAATCCATTTGCTTCGATGGACATAGCAGCGAGAAGAACGAGGAATCTCTCCTTGATTTCAGATGATGGGACATCAACTGGTCTGAATGTGAGCTTGAGTATTTCTGGGATGTGGCATGTTGAGTCTGACTCTAATGTGTATGTTGCGAAGATATGTGTTGGAGCTTTCTCCTTCATGTTGAGAAGTTCAATGCAGCAGTCACTCAAAACATCCGCTTGCAATGAGTAAATATCCTTGAAAGCAACGAAAGCGTTACACTCAGCAGCCTTGCTAACGAATTCGAGCATTCTCTCGATTGTTGTGTGATAGTGGCATGGATAGATGAATGGCTGCCTGCCGATAGCATTCAAGAAGTTGTTCAAGAATTCGAGCTTCTTGTCTGCAGCCCAACCAGACACTAATGGGAAAGATCCATTTGTCAAACATGCCATCATCTGGACAAAGAACTTGCGCATTCCGTGAGTCATGATAACCGGTAAATTAGAGCCAGCATACTCGAAACCGTATGGAACAGTCGAATTGCCAACAGTGACATTAACGCTGAAATCGGTCATATCAGCAATTGTGTATTTCGGTGTTGCAAGCCACAATGGATCCAAAGGAGTGATTGTATCCTTCTTCAAGAGCTCGGCGAGAACATCTCTATGGTTGATGCACACGATGATCATGTTTGAAATCTGAACCTGATTTGTCTTCTTGTAAGCAGCCTTGAGAACGTTCAAGTCGTTGCAGATTGAATCGTAGACGACTCTCAAGTTGTTCTTAAGCTTTGAACTTGCGTTCTCAGTGAACTTTCCTTCGAATTCCATGATGCACTTGTTGACGTTTGTTGTAAAGTTGAGGTTGAAGACCAATGTCAACAACTGTGATGGATATGTAACAGCCATCTTCTCGATGTTGGAGATTGGTGACTGGACGAGCTTTCTGCCGAGTGTCTTGAGTGTGTATGTGATCTGCTGATCGAAAGCGATGAACCATCCTTCGATGCATTCAGGAGTGATGCGGACTTTCTGGCAGAACTCGAAGTACTCACCACCCTGCGACATGAAGCCCAAGCAATAAGTGTTGCTCTCGAAAACAGCATTTTTGATTGATGGGTACATAAGAGAGAAGATTCCTGGTATCTTTGATGGATGCTCGCCATTGGAAATGACTGTGATGAGCTGAGAATCACTGAGCAACCTGAATCTTGGGAATGCCTTTCTCTTTAACTCCAAAACTTCCTGGAGTTGTTCCTTGACTTGGATGAGATCTGTTGTGATGGCGTTGCACTCATCTGCTGTAGACTGATTGGACAAAATCATGTGGAATGTCGCAGAAAGTTTGAAGTTTGTAGCGAAATTCTTGAATGCATCGACTTTGTTTTCGAATGTTGTTGTCATCTTGTTGTACTGTGTCTTGAGATCTGTTGATTCCATGGCTGGCTTCAGCTCGTTGATTCTCTCCTCTGTTTCAAGGCTCTGCTTAAGAATCTGGCGAATGTTTGCAGCCAATAATTCATAATCTCTAACTTTGGAAATGAATGGCTGAATGTATGGTGGAACGAAGATCTCCTGCATGATCTGCTGATGCTTTGCAAGCAGAATAAGAGCAGTTGAAGGATCATCAAGATGGATTCCTTGCTCTGTCTGTGTAACTTTAAATCTTAACTTTGACAAATCTTCGCACATTTGTGTGATTGCCATTTCGATCTTAGCTTCGTTAGTAGCTGCCTTGGAGATCGAAGCGATAGCGATAATGTGTGCTTCAACGCCATACTCGATGAGCCAGTTCCATGTGTAGTCGTCGTTTGGACCAACCTGGAATCCAGCAGTTTCTGAGATTTGCTTCCAGTGTCTCTGTCTGTAGTTTGGATTGCAAATATATTTGATAATAGGAAGATGCATCAACATGTACTGAACACGTGACTGCAACTCCTTGTATGGGTCTTCAAGAGGATGCTTTCCTTCAACAAGATATTTCTTATGTCTCTCTGTCTTGGAGACATCAATGATATCTTGCTGCAATTTCTTGACTGTGTTATCCCATTCGACAACTGTGTTTGTGATTATATCGACATCAAGTTGTTTGAAGATTGTGCCGAGCCAATCCTGAGCAGTTGTATCGAGTTCAACACTGATTGTCCAAGCTGGCAACAACATATCGAAGTCTGTTTTGATGTTTGTAAGCATTGGATAATCTGTTTGCTCAAGATCAAGCTTGTGATCTCTGCTTTGATACAATGAGCATGTAGAAATGATCCTGTTGAGACGCTCCTTGTCTTCGAGCAGCTGAGAATGTGTTTTATCAGCTTCTTTGTTGACATCCTTTGTAACATAAAGCAACAAATCTTCCTGGAAGTCGCTGATATCAACTTTAAGCTTCTCGATGTCTTTCTTATGTTGCTCGATGAATTTCTTCTTTTCTTCGATATCTTTCTTGTTGAGATCTTCAATCATCAAAATAATCTTGTGAAGATCGCTCTTGATCTTGTATGTGGCACCAAAGCTTTGTTCTGGCTCGAACAAGAAGTCGCCCATGAAGTCCATCATGACAAGAAGATAATCGAGTGTTGCTTGAATATCCTTGACGTGATTCATGATGTGAGATAAAATAATATGTTTATCATACCATTCTTCGACTGTCTTCGGAGCGGCTGTTGTCTTGAAAATCAAAGACGAAATCATTCCACCGATTGTATCAACTTGTTTATCTGTTTGAGCATTCATGTATTTGAAGATGCAGTCGTAAAATTCTTTGGATTTGCCTTTGATCATTTCGAAGAATTTTGTGAAATCAACATAAAGAGCGCCAAATGATTTGATTGGCTTGAATGCGAGTGTGAATTGTTTGTAAGCATTCAAAGAAGCGGATAAGTTCTCACGAATGAGATTAAGATTAATTTCGCGAGAATCAACTGTTGGAATTGCACCATTAAGATGTGCTTCGAAATCATTTGGAAGAATCTTCTTGCATTCTTCAATTGGATCTGCTGGAATTGGTGCTGTGATGTTCTTCATTTCTTCGATGTATTGATAGACTTCATCGAAAGATACTTTGATGAGTTTCATCCAGTCCCAACGAGCAAGTCTGTGAGCTTCCTTCATTTCTGGAAGATCAACTTCGATTTTCTTTTCTGTGAATAATTCTGATGTTAATTCTTTGATTTTGTGTGTTTTGAACATGTTGAAGAATTGATCGATATATGATAAACCTGTGCTTTCGATTGTTTCTCTCACTGGAACAAAAGACTTGAGATCTTCGTGACAATGAAGTTTGAAGTAGATTTTTTCGTTAGTAATTGCGGGAATGAATCCTTTGAGTGTTTTAATGACTAAGTTTGCGAGAGCTTCATTTAATCTCATGTTCATCATCTTCTCCCATGGCTTCTTGAATTTCTCGTTATCCATAACGATCTTTGTAAGGAATTGATCAATATTTGGAATAAGAGTTTCAGAAGCATTTCTGCGCTTTGCGATTAAAGCATCTTTCACTGATTCGAAGAAATAACCAAACATAATCGGACTGTTTGAATTCTTTGCGACTGTTTCGATGACATTATCTGCTGAATAATACATTAATTCGCCATTAGCAGCGACAAGCATTGGATGATTAACGACATTCAAAACTGAAATTCTCGATGGTTCTAATCTTCCCATACCACCAAGCTCGATGAGAGTTGATTCGATTGGTATTAAACCTTCTTTCTTGAATTCTTCAGCCTTTTCTGGATCATTCCATTCATTGCGATAATCGATAATTGTGTGTGAATACAAATATAAATGATTGATTTCTTGTACAAGTGCTGTGAGATGACGAGAGCCACGCATCCTTCGCGGCAATCTACGAATGATATCCTCCAACATCTTAGGATCTTGTTGAACAGATTCGTCTTCTGTTTTCATCTGCAAATAAGTTTGTTGCTTAATATTTGAAACTGTTTCTTCGCGATGCTCAACTGCTTTTTCTCTTCTGAGTTCGAATCTTTCAGAGTCTTCACTGTCGAATCTGACTGAAAGGCGATGAACAACTTTAGTTTTTCCTGTGTTATTCCAACGAATGGTGTAATTATTTCCATTTACCGCAATAACTGTGCATGGAACCCAACTGCAGACTCCATCGTTTGTCATATACATACTGTGGGCAGTAATTGGTCCTTCCTTGAGTTTTTGCTGTATGTTGTCGGCAAAATCAGGCGCATCAAAATCACCTTCATCGAAAAGCGCTAAATTATCATTAGCTGCTCTTGGTGTCGATATATGACCCTGTTGCTGAGGAACTAATGGCTCTAAAACGTGTGGTCGCGCTGAAATTGCGCCTTTTCCCGAATTGCGTTTCGGAATTGTGATTTGTGGTAAATTTTGCTGTGTTTTCTTGATGTAATTCGCGAATTTCGTTGTGGGGAGGTTCACTGTCGATCGTGCGGATTTAATTGTCGTTTGTATATCAACAAATTGCGAAGTAGCCTTCAAATCAATTGGTGAAGGTGCCATAGGAAGATTCGTGCTCGATTTCAGTGCCTGGTTCATGTAACCAGAATAACGTGGTGAAAATTTTGCAATTTGATCTTCTCGAAAATCTTCTTCTTTGCCGTATAATGCTGTAAACACTTTCTCGTTGTCACTCAGATCCTTGTTCCTCGGGTTTCTGTCCTTTGGATTCTCGGGAGGCTGAGGTTTCGTGTGTTTCATTATTGAAGATCGTTGATAATTTTTTAGAAGTGTTTTAACTCTCAAATTTGGTTTTTAGCGACCAAAATTAGCAAAATTAGCATTACCATTATGTAAATGTTATAATAAACCATATTTTAAAAAGTGTTTAAGGTTAAAGTCACGTTTTTTCACAATTTATTTGACACCGTTTACATTAATAAAATAGTATTTATAATGCGAATTATTTTTCCATCGTTTTTATTTTTGAATACTTTATTTTTATTAATCAATAATTTCAGTATATTCATTGGGAAGCTATGAGTATAAGTTGGTGTATCACATTAAAAACATGTAATATGTGCATGCATCTATGTATATTGTCGTCTCCGCAATGATTTTGTATATTTATAAATTAAGATATTGAACAATTATTCAATTAGGAGCTTGTATTATTTGTAATATGTTACTATTTTGTTGGCATGTGATATATTTATAATAAATATTGCTATTTATTCAATAATAAGCTGATATCAAATTGTTAATGAAAAATATGAAACGATATTATGTTTAACACTACAACTATGTATGGCATCACATAAGAGTTATATTTGCCCATACATGTTTGATCTGGTTCTGATCCCCAGAGTTGATACACTTCTAATTGTTTTATACAGATTTTATAATACATTACTCTTCTGATATCTGCAGCGTTATTTGGACCTTTTTTGACTCTTAAAATGGAAAAATTGCTCATGCTGAAAATGTGATATTATCGATTTCACATATGTTTTATTATTTCAGTAGCTTAATTTCATCCTCTACAGCAGTGCGATAATGTAGTTTTTGACTGCTCAAACTGATATTTTATAAACGAAATTCATTTTCGTCTTGATGACCTTTTATCATCACCAATAGTATATACATAGTCTCTACTCTCATTCTTCAATGCAGTTTTCGATAAATTCAATCAATATTTACAAAAAGCAAAAAATGTCAATTTCCATCATCTTCGACACAAATCTAGATTATCCTATGCGTGAGAAAACAATTTCTTACTGTTTCTTTTTGGATCCATGCAATAAATTATTTGAAATTATAAAACATGATTATTTTCATGTGTCTGTTTGTTTATATCTTATATTGCATGTGAAGATAAGTATATTCATGTAATTTTGAGCAATATTGATAAATATTCAAAAAATATTTTTGATACATGGAACTAATGATGACTCGTTTACGAAACATCTTACTTTCATCTATTACTTATATTTCTAATGTGTTTTTGTTTATTAAAGTTATATATTTCATTGAATCAATTGATATCGACAACATATGGATTGAATTTTAAAATTATATTATACTACATCAATATAGTATAACATTCTGTTTTTATAAGAAAATACAGAAAATATATCAAACAAATTTAAAATATTCAATAAATGAAGATATTATATTTGTTTCTGGGTGATTTTTCATAAAACTAAAACATTACTATTTTCTTTTTTATAATTGCTTCTTGAATGGATTATCAAACATTTATTTTTCTTCTTCAGGACTCAATAAGCGGAAGACCAGTTGACGGTGAAGATGCAACAGCGAAGATAAAAGGCTTTTTTAGGGAATCTCACGAAGGTTCTCGCGAAGTTTTAGCATTATTCAATCAAGCACTCTCAGATCCAACATTAAGCGAACAAATCAAAGTTGGAACGCTTTCTCTTTTCAGTCAAATGGTTTCTTCACCTGATACGCGCATTATTTGGTCAATTGAATTTTATTTTGAGGTAATTAAAGCGATAAAAGGTACTTTATTCAATACTTTGATGTCCCCAAGCAATTTGTTACGAAATATGGCGTCTAAAGTCATCACAAGAATTGCAACAATTGAAAAAAATTTATACTGCATTGAACAAGTTGGAAATATAATACATTCATCAGACCAACTCGAAGAAGTCATTGCTGCCATTTATTTGTTTACAGATATTCTCTCCACAGATTTATATGTTAATAATGGAAAAATTCATTTGCCAAGCCAAATGGTTTTATGTTTAGAACGTACCATCGAAGAGCTTCCTAAATTATTGGAATACGAAGTTAGCCAAGAAATTTTGATGTTATATCTTAATTACCTTCAAACTTTTACAGAAAAATTCCCAAAAAGCTTATATTCTGAAAATCGTTGTGAAAGAATATTAAATTCATTGAATGTAATATTTCCAAAATTAGAAACGCAAGCTTATTTAAAGGCCCATTGGATTTTGTTGAATGTTGTTTATGCACTTTATAGATCCGGTGATGACAATTCTGAATTGATGAAATCAATATTAACTACTATTTATCAGGGATTTTACTGCACAGCACCAGAACTTAAGTGCATCTCTATCGATTTCTTCAATCAAGTTTATGAAATCGAGAACAATGCGAATTGCAATTCATATCATCTTCGATATTTTGAAGAAAATTCAAATCAATTATTTGATGAATTAAATAATCACATTGGAGAAATTAATATAGATACTCCAATTGCTTCAACTGGAAGGGAAGAGTTTGAAAAATATTTGATTATTCTTCTTAGAAATTTATTTGTATATCATGGAGAGCCAATCCTTGGAATATATGAAAATGTTGTCTTAGAGAACTTAGCTGCAGAAGCACCTCTTCGGAAATATCAAGCGCTTTGCATAATTCAAGCATTTTTCTTACCAAATGATATGAAATATCGAGATCATTTGATTCCATTTATGATGCAAAACAAAGAATTACTTTTCTCATGTTTGCAAGTTCGCGAAGTTCATGTTGTTAAGCGTATTCTTGCTGTTTTCTCTGCAATTTTCGAGGCATATCCTGATATCCTTAAAGATAATCAAACATTTCAAGGTTTTGTTTGGCAGGGCATTGCAGAACTCATACAGTCGAATCCAAATGATATAATTATATCAAAAATATGCCAAACGCTTGTTAAATTCATTCCTATTGTTCGTAACACAGATACATACTTCGAAAACTATGCTCAGCTTGTTAATATCATCCTTCAAGTTCCTTCAGTCAAAGAATCTGATGTTATCGGATCACCATTCAAGCTTCTTTATGAAGTTATTGATAAATCAAGACCTGAGCATTTTATGCATCTTATGAATTACATGAGTGAATTAATTCCAAGCCTTGATGTTTATTTTTCACAAGCACTCAGCGAAGATGGAAACGCTTATCAAATTATTGCTATTCAAGGAAAAATCAGCGTTATCAATGCATTTACAAGCAAATTTAGATATAACAGACCAAATCTTGAGAGTATGTTTGGAGGACCTATTGGTGATATGTTTAACCCATATATTGCAAAATGGTTTAAACTTGTCAAAGGAAAATCAATATTTGCAGATGATTTACTTGATTTGATACTTAATGTCCTTAAGATATTGCCTGGATTCGCGAAATGTTATCCAAACGAAATATATGAAACACTCAAAAATGTTATAACAACAAGTGGACCTTCAACACAAGGAAAAGCTGCTTTAGTTCTTGCCACTTTCTCAAAGATCGAAGGAGTCCAAATAAGTGAGGACTACACAGCTGCTTTGCTGTATATGATTCAACTGTTGCAATCAGGTGAAGGAGTTTTCACAAAAATGTTCTTCGCCGATACTTTACTTGCTGTTGCGTCAATCATCAACAGTCAAAATATACACGATATAGATAATCCTGTTTTAAGATCATTCAAAGATCTTCTTGCTAATGTTCTCAACCTAAGAATAGATATATCTGATTATGAAGTGAGACAAGAAGTTATATATTTATATAAGCAGATTGCCCTTTCTCTGCTCGAACTCGTTGATGTCAAGAACAGGTTCAAAGATGAGGATATTGATGAATTCTACAAGTTTATCTTCAAATCTTACATAAAGCCACTGGGAAGTGCAAAATTTAATGATTTGATACTTTACAACTCTGTCTTGAAGCTCTTAGAGACAATGATAAAATCAGACGAAACCATTTTAAAGAAAATCAATGTATTCTTCAACGGAGATTCCGTGAAAAATATGATAAAATTCATTTTAGAGCAAACGAAAACAAAGAACCAAACTAATTTCTTCAAACATCTTGAACAAAGAGCTGCTAACTTCAAAGCTCAAATCAGTGATTTATAACAATATTAGCTTATGTATTTATAGAGTAAACATGTACTTTCTTTCAATAATCGTAATATTTATAACAAACAAACAAAAAATATTATGTTGGAGCGGCTTCGTTATTAATTATACCAACAACAACTTCATGCAACTTCAGATGCTTAATCAATTCTTCGATATCAGTATCACTAGAGTTATTTGTAACAGAAAGATTCGTGAAATCATAAACGAAAATAGTGTCAACATCGTGAAGCATCTTTCTATAATAAGCCACAGCACTTGACAAGTCTCCCATGAACAAAGCTGATCGAATGTCACTTCCTGCTGTATTGAGAAGTTCTTCATCTTGAGGAAGTAATTTTTTGAGAGTTGGAACATATATTGTTAATCTCTTGACAACGAAGTTCAATATCTTTAACATTGAGATATTCCAATCATAATAAATTGATGAGAAGTTCTTATTCGTGTTCGTTCTCATCATTGAAATAATCATTGGATCCTTGGAGACACTGTAAAAGATGATGCACTGGCTATCGATTGTGTCGCTTTCTGGATTTCCGAGAGCTTTATATCTGATTTGGAGCTCTTTCCATTCGGGTTTTAATGTTCCTGAACATTCTTCAGGGAAACTGATTGCCACGAAATTCTGGAAATTGGTGAATGTTATATGCTTGAAATCTTGGCAACCGGAGAGAAGCAAACCATGTTTAATGAAAGCCAAAACCTGAAGGCGAACTTTGATGAATTCTTGGATCAATATATCGAGGAATTTCCAATAATCAATTCTCTCTTCTGTGTTTGTGAACTCCTGACATGGCTCCCAGAAAGGAAACACAGCATGATGAACAGTTACAGCATCTTCGGGCGATATCGTGATCTTTGATGCTTCTGGTTCGATTTGTTCATTGGCAACAAGATCGGCAATGTCCGGTGTTGAATAAATGATTGAAAATTCAATCATTGCACTAAAGAACCTGAAAAGAGGGAAATCATATTCATATGTTGCGAATTTGTTGAAAATAACAATCAAATAATTCACTTCTTCCATGAAATGCGCTGTTCTAATTAAACTCTTCGACATTCTATCAACTAAATACGGTGTCTTATATAGATTTGCTAAATAAGCTTGCAAAACTTGATCAAATTTTGTAAATGGTTTTTGTGGATCTTCCAATGAAATGCCATTAATAAATATCGAACATATCTTAGGGAATATCCAATAATACTTCTTAAACTCACCTTCATCGTATGATCTTTCGACTATTTCTTGCTCCTGGATGTAATCAACAAAACTGAATATAGTGTGTCTTAGTGGTGCATGCATATCTGTGCTCGAATCAATCTCTTCCATCGAAACTAATCTGTCGACGCGCTTAATTTTCTTCTGCTTCGGGGAATTCGTCAATAGGTTCATTCCTGAGTTGTTATTGAAGAAAATCGAGGAACTGGAAGTTTGAATTATTCCTGGAACTTGAATTTCTTGAACTTGAACTTCTTTGTCTTCGTAATTTTCGTGTAATTTTATGGTTTGCACTGATTTTTGTGCAACTTGAACTTTCAATCTCTCATTCTCCTCTTTCAATATCGTGATTTGAAGTCGCAATTCAGTCGCTAAGCTCTTTAATTGTTCGATCTGAACTGATCGTTCATTTGCTTGATCTCTGTACTGTCTTTTCTTTTCTCTTTGAATCTTAGCTTCGGTTTGGACGTCTGCAATGTATCTTTTCGCTGATTCAGTTCTTTCGATTTGTGATTTTAGTTCTTTTTCGACAACTGATATGTTAAAGTCCTTTTGGACTAATTTTTCACGTAAATCATTGATTTCTGCGTTGTATGTTTCGCTTAATTTTGGATATTTCTCGATTAAAGACATATAAAATAATCGAATTTTTGCGAAAAGTTTTCCATGATCGTTGCTTATCTCTTTAATTTGTGTGCAGCCTTCATTCCAAGCGAAGTTATAGGCATCTGTCAATCTTGATAAAATATCGAATTTTTCTTCTGCAGAAGCAGAGCTGTAACTGTTGATGGGGATCTGAGAAATCGATTCTTCGAGGTTTTTTAGCAGATTCATCGCTTTTTCGGGAAATTGTTTGTTAACTAAGCAATTTCGGAAATGTGTTAAATCTTTTTGCGTCTGTATCCCACCCTTCTTGAATCCGACGGTATTCAGTGATTTTCCTTCCATCAGAAGCGAAGAAGCTTTTTTATTATCCATTTTCGAAACTCTAACTCTCGAAATAGACGCGTTCGTCCTTCGAGAACTCTCAGACATCAGTGTCTCAGGTCGGCCTTTTTTGATCTCTATCAACGGAACTTGACCTTGAGACATCGAAAAAGAAATAATTCAGGTTACAACTCTGAATTCTTATGAAAAGATGTTTATTGAAATCTCCACAATGTGGTATAACTGTTTTATTAATTAAAATTGTCACATTTCAATTTCTTTATTCTGAAATTTGCTTTCGACGTTTTCAATAATTCTGATTTCGATATTGATGCTTCTGATCAATTCTAAGGGTCAAAAACTTACAAGAACATAATTCTCAAAGACGTCAATATACTGGTAAATCTAGGAATCGATATCATCAATATATATTACTTTGCATATCACCTCAATTTAGGGCACCAAATGATGAATAGCATGTAGAGGTTAAAAAGATTCAGTTAATGAAGAAATACTTATGTTTATTACAGAATATTGACTATTTTCAAAATTATTACAGACAAGATATTAACTATGATAAGTTCTTGGCAGCGTTTATATGCCAATGGAAATGCTTTTTATTCATCAAAGTTTTGTAATTTTATAAGCTGAAATGTGTTGCTCCGGTAAGGATATATCTGGGCGAGAATGACCTAAAATATAAAGTACCTTGCTGTACCTTGAATTGACATAAATTGTCACTGTTCCATTTGTTTTTTCAGCGCGAAAATCAGAAATATATGATTGAGAATTAGACAATGTTTGTTGAGAACAATAAAACATTGTTTTAGCATTATTCTTATCGAAAACACAATAATTTATCCGAGTTCCAGTAGCTACAATAAATAGAATATCTTTCCAATTATTGTTAATATATAGGGTGTGCAAGGGTGTGTTTAACGCAGAAAGATTGGCGCAAATCTGAATCATTCTATTAACACATATATAATATACACCTATAATAACTCTTATATAGAGAAATGTGTCATATAATTTTTATATAAAATCAAAATTGAGTCCGAGAGCGGTTTCGCGGGAAAAATTGGCGCCAAAATGTTCATTTTTTTTTTTTGATGTGACGAAGAAAGAATTTTCACTCTCTCTTCAAAAAATTTTTGAAACAATCTTTCTCTGCTATTATACGTATAGTATACCTCGTATATAATCTATGGATATACTCATAATTGTAACTGAATCTTAGGTTGTTGATAAGCAATCCAATAAATAGAGACGGCTCGAATTTTGACAATCTGAGATGGGATTCTTTTGTTTTCATTACAGTCAACCCAATGATTGATAAAAGACATAGACAATAGTTACCGTATATAATAGATACAGTATTGATTATAATAACATTAGTAGATAGATGATTTATAAATGATATGAAAACGAAAATCTCGAAAGACATGTTTTCTCCGCAAACACAATTTTTTTGACATAAATTTGATTCCCATCGAATATTTGCTTTTACATTAATTACTGAGATGTGTCAATTACTTTCCTTAGGGACACAACGGATCTATAGTTGATGGTCTATTACTCTCTGCAATTGAATGAAGTCAAGTTTGATGTATATGGTCAAAACAGCATTTCAATTACAAATTTGAAAAATATAACATAATTTTTATTTTGATCTGATACAGATATTATGAAGGAAAACAACGATATAATATATAAATAAGATATATACTTATTGGATATTAACATTATATAGATTGTAGTTGATTGTGGACACAATATGACATCATGACAAATGGTGAAAGTGTTTTCACTTTTTTTGAAATTTCACAAAAAAATTCATTTTCGCTTTTATAGAGTTATTCAAGTTACACAGCCTTGATTTTTTATTTTGCTCTATAGATTCCGATTCAGAATCGTTCGGCCTATCTATTCATATGCTTAAATTGATCTGTACTTTGCTATTGGTCAATTTATTCAAGCAGAATTCTTGCTTCTCTGTTAGCTTCTTTTATATATATTGCTCCATCGGGAGAGAATGATATTATTGAGCAGACGATGCTGTTTTTATATTATCAATTAATCACAGGAAAGATTTCAAAGATATAGAACTACAGGTTCATTAAATAATTCCTGGTGATAAAGATACGGCTCAAAATATTCGCTCCAATCTCGATTCCTAAATAAAAGTGCTGTAAACAGCTTTCATAATAAATTTTTGACAAATTCAAAAATGACATGTAAATGTGTAAACAAATTGTTTTGTCGTGTAAATTACCAAAAAAATATAAAAATGATCGATGAGAGTTTAGCGGCAGAACTTGGCCAGTTATTGATAAACGCAATCAAAACGAAGAACTTCGACGAAGCCAGGAGGATTCTCGATCAAGGCGCCGATCCAAGGTGGTCAGATGAGACAGGAATGAACGCAATGGACTATGCACAACTTACAAACGATAAAGACTTCTTCAGGGAAATCATCAAAGCAAACAGAAAGATAAATGTCAGATGTGTTATCGCAAAACTTCCAGAATTGATCGATAAAATTTTCCAAATTCCAGATATGTCCTTCCAATTCAAGTGGAAGGTCTACTCATGGATGCCGCTCGTTACAATGTTCTGTCCTAACGATGTTTGGACAGTCTACAAAGTCGGTGGAAAAGTTCGAATCGATTCGACAACAGCAGATTGGACTGGAAGTAGGTGGGCGAGAGGCGATGTCTCGCTTTACATCGATTTGCAGGTTCCTGACCTAATGGACTCTTTCGTTGTTATCGATAATAACACAGGAGAACGCGTAAATCTTCTTCGTGAAGTCGAAAACAGCGATGAACTCGAAACAGATATCGACAATTTGCTTAAAATGGATCTTCTGAAAGGTTCTCTTCATCCTGAAGTCTTTAAGATCGAACGCTCAAAAGGAACGTTTGGCCGTGCTCTTCCCCCTGTCACACACGAAAACAGATGGAAGGCAACACAATACGACTTGACAAACGCAAAAATCACATTTTTACATTATTATGCAGAAGAATTCGGCAAAGAAAACCCACAATCGATAGTTCATACAAAGACGTACAGCGGAAGGTTCTGGTGCAGCGATGAATTTCCTGTCCAGCCAAGCGCTATTACTCCGTTTTTGGAAGCTTTGACACCTTTCAAAGAAACAGCGAAAAATATTCTTACATTACTCGGAATGTTCGAAGCAGGAATGCCAGTGAAGGCTACTGTTTACGTTTTCCCAACAGTTAAATTCTCATTCGAAATCGTCAATTATACAGACAATGTCGGCTTATTTGGAACCAAGGTAGAGATGCCTCCACCTCCAGCTACAAATTAGACCATTATAAAGTATCTATTAATAAAGTGTATGTTATAATAACCCTCAAAATCTCTTTTGTTCCATTTTTCTTTATTTTTTATTAAAAAATATTCGTTTTTTTTAGAATATTCTTGAAATCTATAAAATGTAACTAAAAGAATTGTCATTATTTTAGGTGAGTTTTAGAAAAATCAAATAATATTGATAATTTAGTAAAAATCATGGATTTACTCAGAGAATATATTCAATTCGACTAAGTGATTGAGATTTTAAATTATAAGTTATCATTTTTCATGAATGTTTATCAAATTGGTGATTATCATTTAATTGAAACTTCGGCAGACGAAGCTGATTTCTATGTTTCCTATACTTTGGAACATTTGAAAACAAAACAGAAGTATTTGGGGTACTTAATACACAGAAAAACAATGTTATATTCTCCATTTATATCTCGTTTACACAGAATCCTTGAAATTCAATATTCCTGCAATTTTCCACTTATACAACAAATTCATGAAGTTATCATTGACGGAGATATGCAATTAATAGTTTTCGAACGCAAATATCGACTTTTACTTCAATTGTATTACAATGGAGAAACAATATTCGAATCCCATGTCAAAAAGATTTTCTTCCAAATGGCATTATCAGTCAAATACCTTCACAAACACTTAATAGCTGATTTAGACCTTCAACCAAACGCTTTTTACTTTACACAGTCGGGAGTCATCAAACTTTCGAGTTTTATGTTTTCTAATTACTTTGAACCTGGAGTTTTGGTTCAAGCAGATCCCGGAAATTTGAATTATTCTGCTCCTGAAGTTTTTAAAGGAATGTTCGAACCATTTAAAGCTGATATTTGGAGTCTTGGAATGATCCTTTATTCGATGTTATGCGGTGATTGCCCAATCACAGGCCAAAATCCGGAAGAAATAATCGCGAAATTAAAAGATTTGAAAGAGTTCTCAATACCAACATATTTATCAGAAGAATCCGCAGATATTCTACGCTTAATGCTTCAAATTGATCCTCAAAAACGTCCAAATATCAACGAAATAATCCAACATCCATATTTGCAGTCAAATATCATTACAAAATGCATTAAATTACAATCAAATTTACAGAAATCGAAAGAAAGATTAATCTCTTATGCGAATATGAAATCGATTTATATAAAAGAATTCAAAGGCAACGAATTCAAGTTTAAGTTTAACTTCCAGACAGGAAATATCTTCAATTCTATCATTACTTTACTCAATATCAATGATGTACCAAATCTAAAACTAGAAGTACTAATCTGCGAAAACCAAGCAGATTTTACAGACTTGATAGATGCATTTCAGTATCTGCTTGGTAATAAGGCATGAAATATCTTTGAATATGATTAAAAATTTGTATGTATTTTTCGATAACTACGTATTGAGTTCTATAGACTCAACAAAACAAAGTTTTCAAGTATTTTTGGAAAGAATTTTGGAAAATTTTAATATAAACAAAATCTATAAAATAATAGTAATAGCAAACAATGAAATTGAATTGGCAATTCCAGCCTCGGTAATTGATTGATGAAATTTCTATATTTTTCTTTTTGAAATAATATTGAGTTAGAGTTTGATGGCGTAAATTAATGCTTATAGAGCACATAATTCGTACTATGTTTTTGGATTTTCTTGTTTAGGCCAACATTTTTTTGTAATTTCATCGAACCTTATTATTTGCGGTAGAAGAAATTTCATACCATGGTATGAGCTATTGTTGCTGTTGGTTTTGAGCTCGTTTAATGATTTTCTTTGCGATATAATAAAACAAAGCTAAAATTGACATAATAATTACAATGTCTTTTGTATTCATTTTCTCGGGTTTCTGAGTTAAAAGGTAAGTCTCGACTTGTCTTGTTTTGGAATTGATAAAACTAACATCAACAGCATGTTGAGAGAAGAATTCGACAACAATTTGGTAGTTTTCGTTAATTTTGGCAAAGCCAAAGTAATGATTTGTTGAAAAATTAGCAAACTCCATTTCGAATGTTGTATTCTTGTATTTAATTCGTGCTGTGTAATCTTTTGTTACGTTTATATTTAACAAGTTATCATATAACAATGCTTCAAAACGCCTGTATCCTAAAGTAATAAAATAAAGAACGAATTTTCGATGAGGAACTAGACATGACCAGTTTCCTGCAATAGCGAGCGGCAAATTAAACTTTTTTGGCGTAAATAAAGAACATCTTGCCGCAGCCAATAACAAAAAGATCATTCAACAAAAATATTAATTTACACGACAAAAATACGAATTTACATGACATATATTAATGTTATGCATAATTCTAACTTTTCATTGAAGATTTAATTAATAATCGATGAACTAGATTATGAATCAATAAACTGTTAAGGAATTTTGATTTTCTGACTTGTCAAATGCGATTTCTTACGCGACAAAAACGATGATTTTAAATAGAAAAACGAAATTTACACGTCAAAGGGTTAGTTTACAAATCATAATTATAAATTGAGATAACTTCTACACCCATAAAAAGTCGAAAATATTAAATTTATATTCAGAAGATGATATAAAAGATAAATGACATGAAAAATAGAGATTATTTTACAACTTGACAGAAAGCCAAATTTGAGAGACCTATCACACCCGCTGGCAATAGCAAAAAATTCATTTATCATGAAGTGTACTTTTCGCTCAGTCATGATCGGCGATAGTGCTGTCGGCAAAACGTCAATAGTCAACAGATTTTTGAGAAATAGCTTCGACCAGTCAGAACCGAGCACAATTGGCGCATTATATGAATCACATAATGAAACTAGAAATGGAAAACCAATAGAATTGCAGATCTGGGATACGGCCGGACAGGAGCAGTACAGAAGTCTCGGTCCAATCTACTTCAGAAGCTCTCTCGGTGCTATTTTAGTGTTCGATATCACTAATCAGAAATCTTTCGACAATTTAGAAGAATGGCTCAACTTTTACCGCAATGCAGGCTGCGAAAACACAGTGGTTATGATCGTTGGAAACAAAAATGACCTTGCGGATCAGAGAGTGATTACGGCTGAACAAGGCCAGGCTTGGGCCACTGCTCACGGATGCACCTATATGGAAACGTCCGCTTTACTCGGTTTGGGCATCAAATCGCTTTTCAAGACATTTATCGATCAGCTTTTGGTTCAGAATGAGGAGGAGCACGAAAAGAGACAGTCAAAGATGCCAAAGAGCGCAACTGGTCTCCCTCCACCAGCAAAAGAACAAAAATCTGGATGCTGTTAGATTTGTTTATCTGTCATTAATTTAAACATTAAATATGAGATTAGAAATGTTCCATAAGAAGCTTTTTCACTTTCGCAAATATATTTTTTTCTTGAAATCTTTTTCTTTTCAATCCTCCACTCTATTTCAACAAAGCTACACTCTAGCTATTACGATATTGTTCACTCTTGAATTTTTTTTGAAAATATATTTTGATCATAATTTTTTTTCAAACTCAATCAAAAATATAATTGCAAATCATAAAAATTCATGAATCATATATGCTCTTCGAATATTTTTGATATTTGAGGAAAAATATTTGATAAGATAATAAAAAACACACAAACATATTTATTATTGGGAGTGATTGATCTTCTCTAAAAGAACAGATTTCATCTGCTCAACAAATTCTTCGACTGCTGGAATCTTTGGTTTTGCTTTTTCACGAGTGACAATTTTCTTCTTTGAAGTGGATCTTTTAAGTCTCATTGGTGGATTAGGTGTAGAAACAACTGTGGCACGAGCAGAAAGTGGAAGTCCCATCAAATCATTTTCATTATCAAGGAGACTCTTGAATCCCAAGTTCATATTATTGATTTCTTCGTCTCCTATTTGCTGAAGGAGCTCAATTTCTTTTGTTAATTGAGCGTTCTTTTGTTTCAACAATGTAACGATTGATTCTTGTTCTTTTACATCTTTAGAGAGAAGCTCAGCTTCCTTCTGAAGTTGCAAGTTTCTTTCGTGCTCACTTTTGAGTTGAGTTTCGATATCTCTCGTTTCATGTTCGACTTTATCTGCTTCTTGATTGAATTTATCGATGACTTCATTTACTGGTAAATATGATGAGTATGAATAGATTTCACCGAGTAATTTTTCCATATGAGGATTATAACGATCTAAAACAACTTTCTCTGTGAACGCATTGGTCTTAGAAAGAGACATCTTGAAGCTTCCTATTCTCATGAGAACCTGAGAGTTAAGTTCACGCAATTCGTCCATAATTGGCTTTTTATCTTTTTGACTGTCGACTTCATTGACTTGTTGCTCTTGTGGCCTCGAACGAAGCAGTGCTTCATTGAGTTCTTCCTTCAGTTTGTTCATGTCAAGCTTCAGTTGAACTTTTCGCTGTACAGATTGTTCCATTAAATCGCCATAAGATTGTAACATCTGATCTCTCTGTCTTTCGAGACTTTTCTGTCGCGCGAGAAGTAAGGCGTTCTTATCTGACATGATTAATAGTTCTTCGTTGAATAAATCGGGAGATGTTGTTGGTTGTTGCTGTTGCTCAACTCTCATGTGTCCGTGGACTTGATGGATGCTTTTAATGACAGGTTCTGTCTGCTCTTCTTCAGTTGTTAGTTCCGCTTCTTTGCGTTTTAACAGAGAATAAGATGGTTTCTCGATAGGCTGATTGGATTGAGTTCCAAAAAGCTTTGCACCCAATGCCAACATCGCATCTTTGTCGTGTGGTGTCGTTAGATAGCTCGAGTATTTCTCTAAAACTTGCGCAAAATCAGATTCTGTCATTCAATAAAAGTGCAAAAAATCGTTTTTCTCTCTTTTCATAGAATTTCCATAAATATATCATTCCCACACATATAGTTTCACTTTTTGTAATATAACTTATGCATTTTCTCTTATATTTGTTCAAAGTTTTATCAAATTTAACAAATCTCGATATATTTTTAACAAACTTTCTAGAAACAACAATGCTGCATATATTCAAAAGATTTTTATATCAATTAGCAGATTATTTTAATTACATCAAATATTTTGATTAATAACCATTTGAACAATCATTCTACTTCGATTCAAACATAGAATTAAGTTAGCAAGTGATCTTAGAAGAAGAATATGAAAATCGAAAAATATATTCAAAATTATTATTATAAACCGCTGTGATCTTCATAAAACCTTAAAGTAAGTAAAATCATAAGGTAATATGTTTTTCTAGAAGAATATTATAAAAATCATAAGATTAAAATTATAAAATCAAGCCATCAATCTCAGTAAATCATCAACACTTTAAAAGTTATGAGTAGACTCTGATTTTCAATGATCATTGTCATAGAAAAAGAAGCAAAAGACAACTAAAATAATGAAAAGTGCCAAAATCTCCATAAAAGTGACAAATGCCAAAGCAAGTTCTCACAGCGCGACAATTCATTGATAGGTGCCATGCTCCTGATGCAAAAAACGTCACAATTCTTCGTGTTGACGACGACACAGCTAAATTTAAGCTTAAAACAACAAAGCAGTTATACACTTTAACAGTCAAAAAAGGAGATATCATTCAACAAGTCATTGATGCATTACCAGACAAGTTCCGTCAGAACGAATCACTCATTGTAGACAAGAAGAAGAAAGTCGATCCATATTTCCAGATCGAAGAGCCAAAACAAGAGGAGCAGCAGCCGCAATAAATGTTGTAATGTTTAAAAATACAGATTTAATAAAATGTAATACAGTTATTTTACTTATAGAATATTTAAAATCCGGAATCTTGTGAAACTTTCTTCTGCAAACAGCCGTAGAACCAGTATCCAAAAACCTGGAGTACGACACCAGCAATGATGATGCCGAGAGAGACGGAGCGAATTACTTTATCGTGATATAAGATTAATGGAACGCCAATAGCGCAGATGAGTCCTATACCGAGGAAAAAGTGGAATACATCAACTGTAAGAAGTCCTTCCTCGTGATATCCGTCGCTATAAGAATCAGCTATGAATTGGCAAACTAAAGCGAAAATTGTTGGGATAAATGTGATTAATGGATATGCATTCTTGTCTACAATGCAACTTCCGATAAACAGGCACAGTTCTATCGCAAGAAAAACGCCGAGTAATATATAGGGCGCTGCTGCAATCATTTTTTTGATGTCACGTTTCAATCACCGGAAATTGTATTTAAATAACCTTAATTTTTAAGCAAACCTTGATAACTCCAAAAATATTATATTTCATTCATGCAATGAAAGGATTTTATAAATATAAAAAATCAAGCATTTTTATTTCCTATGATCAAATCGATTTTGGAAACTTGTTATATACCAAAGACATCTCTTATTGATTCAATTTTTAGGATATACATTACCGTGTAAACAATATATATGATTATCATTAAGCAAATCATAGCTAATGTTTAGATTTTTGGTGTTTTATCTTCATGCGGGAAATCTTTTCAAAATTAAAAATTGTCACGTAAATTATGTCATTTTTAATTACATGTCAAAATATAATTTTCCCTCTTTTATATCAACATGTCTTCGAGTGAAGATCTTTTAGGTTTAGGCTTTCATACACATTTTCGCACATATCTACGCAGTGTTTCTAGTTCGAGAGGAGTTCGTTTACTATGCTATAACTTGTTTCTGCGTTATTTTGATCTCGGCCATTTCTCGTAAATAATTTTGGATCATTTGATTGAATTGTGATTGTATTCAGTGAAAACTTGCTATACAAAGGCAATACATGAGAATATACATGAAATATTTTTTTCGAAATATAACGCGTTTCATAGGATGGTAAGTGATTTTTGAGATGATTTTTATACGGATCATTTCATATCACATAATTTCGAGAGATCAAATCAAGAAATAGTATATACTACCGATTATCTATCTATTCATAAGGAAATCACTTGAAAATATTAAAGATTTAAAGTTGATATTGATATTTTAAGGTTAGTAACCTAAGTCAAAAACTCCCACAGGACATAGGCCAAGACCTTTATTCGTTTGATTTCCATTGTTTTCCGATTTCAACATCTTAGATATTTCGCATGTTCTCTTCAGCCATAGCAACAAGTACAGGTTTATCTGTTATCTGGCTTCATGATGTCTGTTGGATTTCTCACTTTCCGAGTTTTTTTAATAGGAGTTGTATCTGTTGCCTCAAAAACTTTGAGTTTTTACAATTGCTATGAAAAAGTTGATCAAGGAATCGCATCTTTCAAAAATGTCGCCACAATATTTCTTATTTCAGTTCATTATTTAATAATCTTAAGCAATCATTGAGCGCTGAATTTTTTTTTCATGAAAAACACAATTAATTTATGTATAGCTTTAGGTATAGATTGAGATTCTCAAATAATTTTGGATCAATTTTTGAATTATTGAATGTCTTTACATTATTTGATCTAAATTTTTTGACATCAATATCAAAAAAATTAATGAGTGAAGTTTTATTCTACGTGGACATTATTGAGTATTATGCCAGCAACAAGAAGAAGTCGAAGTTACCCAACGGTGTACGCGAGAAATTCTCTTTCCAAGGATCTTACGGAATTCCAACATTTAAACTCTTGAAGTATAAGAACCAAAAGATTTTATGGTTCAGAGGTACCAAAGTGACATCATGGAATGATTTGTACATAGATTTTAACGGCTTTGATGTACCTTTTCTCGATGGATATTGCCATAAAGGATATCTTGAAGGTGCGAACAAAGTTGTCGACATGATCGCTCCATTACTTAAAAAGGATCAGAGAATTGCATGTGTTGGTCACTCATTGGGCGGCGCTTGTGCGACAGTTGTTGCGATGATATTAAAATACAAATTAAACTACACTGACGTACACGCAATGACCATTGGAACACCAGGAATCTTAAGCAAGAACTTAGCTGAGAAAGTAAGAAGTTTTGTTACGACATTTGTTCGCCCGAAAGATCCAATTCCTCGCATGTTTAATTGCAAGGAGAATATCTACAAGCTCACCAAGTATCAGCTTCCTGATAACCCAGAAGATGAAAGCTCCGACTCAGAACCGATACAATACAATATATCTCAAAATAATCCAGATTCTATCGGTAACAGAGTTCCAGGAAGAGTTCTCATCATAGAAAAGACAAAAGATGGTCCAAACATCAGAAAGCCTGTTGAAAATGACTTCAATTTCAAATCATGCATGAGATTCATGTCTCACTGCCATCTCAAGTACCACAGAGATCTCCACATCTTCTACAAGCAAGCAGAAGATCTCAACAACGAAGAAGCAGAGGAGCAGAGAAATGAAGAAGAATTCGCTTTAAATCGAACATCTTCAACAACACCATATGCTGTCATTGGAACAGCTGGAGTTATCGCAACAGCAACACTTGGAACAACTCTCGGCATTCCAGGACTCATTGTTGCCGGTGTTGGAACAGGAATTGCTTTGGGTGTTCAGAAGTACAGAAGAAGCCGCTCTAAGATCCATCCAATGTCCAGCGAAGATAGCGAAGGCAGCGAAGAGGGAAAAGTTGAATTAGATGCACCAATAATAGAAGAATAAATTTTGTTTGTTATTTTATTATTAATTGCCTACACATCTTTCAAGCCTCTCATTGAAATAACAAGCACCAACTTCTTTATCCTATTCTTTGACTTATATTTTTAATTTTTTTTAGAAATAGCTTGACTTATGATAACCGTTATTACATTCGCGTACACAATGGAACACTCTATCTAAATTTATATCAATATCAACATTTTTCCATTTTTTCCTGAATATGATTTTTATTTTCGGTTCTCTAATGTAATTACAAGCTCGAAAACAAGTCATTGAAACTATTTTTGATGTTTTAATAAATGTGCAATCACATATTCATTGAGATTTCAATCCAATGTTTAAGGATCTTCAAGTCAAAATATTGTCAACATCAAGCTTAGTTCTCCAATTCTAAACAAAAGCCCTAATATAGAGTATTAAAATATGTGTTGATTTCTATATCATATTTGTTAGACGATGAATATATGATTCAATAATTTTAGCAATTAAATATTGGCCTGAAAATTAACAATGATACAATGAAATGAATGCAAACATTGGTTTAATCCTTTGTATTAAAAGGTTGAGTAAGTTGGTAAATTGATGATTAACAATCTTTCAAAAATGTGTTAAGAGTTCTAACTTATAATAAATAAGTAGTGCATTTCATATTGAGTATATGTCTTTGTGATTAGAAGAGTTTTGAGTATAATTCATGTTGAAATTTCAATATCTAAATATCAACGAAATCATAGTAAAATATTGGCCTACACGAAGATTGAAGGGAAGTTAGATGAAGGAATCTGCTGTGTGAAAGGCATTAAAAGATTGATAACATTTTGTTCAACTGTATCTTTAAGAGCAACTGCTGTAAGCATCTTCATACCGACCTCTTTACCAAAACTCTTTGGATCCAATGGACTGACGATGATCGGGATTTTCTTTTTAGAACAAAGGAACAAAAGATGATCAACAAGCGCCGGTGGATTAATGCACGAAGTTATGACAATCATTTTCGCTTTATTTTCAATTAATGCTTTATTAGTCGAATTAATTCCTATTTCTACTTGCTTTTTCTGAATAAGAGATTTAACCATTGATGCAATAGCAGAAGTTCCTTCTTGGTTTGCTGCAGGATAAGTTATTTTCTGATCTAAATTAAGAATCTTCTGCGTCTGAGACATTTCTGCCAAAATGACAAAAATGTATTTTTGTAAACAATCAAATCGACAAAAACATTCAATTTTTTGTAAACTGACAAGACAGCAAAAAAGGGGAAAATAAAATAAAATAAATAATAATAATAATAATAATAAAAAATAATTTTGTAAATTGGCAAATGTCAAAATTTGAGTTTTGTAAACCGCCAAATTATAAACAATTTTTGACAGCACACAATGTAAACTGTCAAACGAAAGTAATATTAAATACGAAATCCACATAGGATACAGATGTTAAATTTCAAGTTTATATGATTGTTCAATTTTTTCCACTCTCATTGTAAACTTTTTAACAGTCAGATTTTAACAATCATGCTTAGTGTCGCAGATCCATTCGATGGAAAACGGATGGGTGATGTCCAAATCGGAGGTGGAGAAGAGGTATCGTTGAGCATTGATGCGCAGAGTATTGGTGACAGCATTTGCTTATTCTTCTTAGCTTTGTTTTGCATCTTTGGTGTTGCAATATCATCATTTTATTCACCTCATTATCATCAATACAATTACAAGACTCTTTCTAAATTAGACCAACTTTATGGAAAATATAAAATCGAAATCCTTCCAATCAAACCATTAAGCATTCTTACAGCTATTGATCTCGCTGTTGAAATCAACAAGGATGATGTTTACCCAAATATTAGCTTCAGCTACGACTATACAATCAAAAAAGGTGAACAAACCTTAACAGCGCATGGAAATTCAAGTCTACTTCAATTCGTTGAGCCATTAGATTTCTCCAAGAATATAACACTTCAACCTTTCTCAAACATTCGCGCAGATTCGATAACTATCGAGTTTAGTCCATCAAATCCAGACAAAATAAAGAACCTCTTCATCTACTATGGATCTGTTAATCCAATCGCTGTCCAATTCCACCTTATTTCTCGATCAATTTTCTGCTTATCAACTATCGTAACATTGGTTGCATACGGAATCAAAGTTTCCATGCAGGACGGTCAAAAAGTCTACGAAGAAGTTATTTCAATAATTCTCATGTTTGCAATTCTTTTCTATGTTAATCCATTATTCTTCTTCGCTGTTAAGTTCAATTCAGAGACTCTTCACATATTAGATATTGCTCTTTGCTCTTTGTCAATGGGATATATATTGTTCTTTATGGTTACATTATCGTTCGGATATCAATCGCTTGGAGTTATTCCAATTTTTATTGGAATTATCGGATTTGCCCTAACATTCATTCATTCTCTCCCAACAGGTTTCTTATTTAAGAATTACCTTTCTATTGTTTTCTATTCTATCATGGCCATTGCTTTTATCTTTAGCGCAACATACCAAGCTGCGAAGAACATTGGTGGCTCTAACCAAAAGATATACACTTATGCATTCATGAATATTCTTACTTTGTTAGGCATTATTGGCTATATCGTTACAACAATGATAAAGCCTCTTGCTTCCACATCTGTTCCATTCTGCACAATCGTTTCTGTTCTCTTCTCATACGGTGTCATTGTTACATATTACCATTGGCCTTATGAAGCCGACATCAACATGCAGTATCTTGAGCCAGGCGAGAAAGAAATAGAGAACTTCCAAGTTGATATAGAAGACATGCCAGCAGAAATCAGGATAGAGTCAGACAATGGCAACGACGAAAACAAGTCAATTGAATGAACTTTATCTTACCAAAATTCTCTAATGTAAAATAATTATTTTATTTTTAACACTAAATCACATACATATATATTGGGGAATGCTAATATTTCTTCATATATCTGTCAATGTTTTCTTTTAGACACACTTCTTTTCACTTTAAAAATTATTTCAAAATTGAACTATGAATATAGTAATTAGACATAGAAGCATCTATAATTTAAGTATTTCTTAAAGGAAATATTTTAAGCTTTTCAATAAAACACATTGATTTGCAGTTTTAGAAGAAAAACATTTGAATATAAAAGTTAAAATGCGTGCTTTGCTATTGTAATTTTGAGAATATAATCAATTATGTGAATAAAATTTAATTAGTGATATAATGGATCTTGATGTGAAAGAAAAATATTTAGAAAAAAAAAATCATTTGCAAGGTTATATTTTCTTTTGAGATTTAATTGTTATGGAATATGTAGATGTTAAATTTGCAATAAAAATCTTTTCGGTGATAAAATTATACCAAAAGTGTCAATTAAAAATAATGAGCGCGTGGAATCAAATTTGCTGTGACGAGCGAGGAGTTCCAATGCTTGTTGGAGAGTCGATGCAGAAGCAGTACCCCAACTTTTCACTCACTATTCCTAAATTAAAATACGGCGAAATCGGTGTTTTGACATTGACGAATTTAAGACTTGTTTTCAATGTTTATCAGAATAACATCGCGATGGAATTCAAGATTACTGACATTGCGCAGTTCTCCACTGTCGCGCATCCATCAGATGCTCAAGCATTGGCTTATTCGAAATTCAAGACTGTCAACGGTGAGGAATTTTCAGTTCAAGCCCTCAGGTTCGATTTGGCTGATTTATCAGCGAGACTCTCCACGTACCAGAACGCTGCTCAGACCGGAGGAGCTACAAAAGTTATCAAAAAGATTTCATCCAAAGGAGCAAGTGCCAATCAACGTGGTATCGCTGCTGCTAAACAATCAGAGCAAAACGATATCAATCAGAAGAACGCTCAGTTGACCTCTTCCTTGGCAGATATTCAATCTCTTAAGGAATCCGCTCAACAATTACTTTCATTCGCTCAGGAACTCAGAACAAAGGGTGACTCTGACTCAAAGAATGATCTCGATGAGATCTACGCAGCCCTCGGTGTCGAAAATACTTCAATCGATAAATCCGATGGACAATTCACTCAAAACCTTGCCCTTAGATTTGCAACAGACATTAAGAAGGTTCTGGAGAAGAAAGGCGGTGTTCTTTCAGTCGCTGAAGCATTTTGCATTTTTAATAGATTACTCGTTACAGATTATGTTTCTCCGAACGATCTTGCTGATGCCATCAAGTATCTCCAGAAGCGTGAGTTTGGAGTGAAAGTTGAAACAATTGAAGGAGTTACTGTTGTTATTCTTACAGACAAAGTTTATTCTTCTGTTCTTAAGGATATTCTCTCTAAATTCAGCGAGGATGAGTACACAACACCTCTTCTTATGTCTAAGAAGACTGGTTTACCACTTTCTATTGCAAGAAATTATTTGCTTCATGCGGAATCAGATGGAGTTCTCTGTCGTGATGACTCAATGGCCGGACTTCGTTTCTACAAGAACAAGTTCAGCTTATTCAAGCCAATGGCATATTAAAAATTATGTTATCGATCATTTTGCAAATCTACATATTTTTACCCAAACATTTAATTTTTCAAATGAATCTTTATGTATAACAAAACAAATAAAATATCAAAAGTGTCTGTAATCAATTTAAATTTCGATTGGTTATTGACAGCATAATTAAAACTAAGTTAAATGTTGATAATATTGAAATTGAAAAAAATATCTGACAAAAACTTTGCATTTCTATTGTAGCGTATCTTCTTTTGTATGAACTGTAGTTATTGGGCTGATTTCTTCTTTTTCTTCGGTTTTTTCTCTTTTTCTTTCTCTTCTTCTTCGTCTTCCAAGTCAGTAGAGTCATAATCATTGATCATATCGTCCAGTTCCAACAGTTTTATCGCCAATTTCTTCAGTAAAACGTCTTGATTAAAACTTGGCCGAAGAGATTTCACGAATTCGATGCATTTCGCTGTCGAATACTTACTCATCCTGTTGTTGATCAATTGGAAATAACTGTCAATCAACTGGTCCAAACTATACTTTGTAGACATTATATATATATTTAAGGTTAAATCTTAAATTACAAGAAAAACATCTTTAAATCAAACATATTTCTTTCATCACTATATATTTCAAAAGGCAATCATTGGTAGAATCATTCTACAAAGTCAGCACACTCAATTCAATATTTTCATTTTCGAAGTTAAAATCATAATCAATGAATATTAATTCATGAAGAATTCAACACATCACTTAATCTCTCGACTTCACTAAGGCTGAAGATGCTCACAAATTGAAAGTTAAAGCATATATTGATATTTTGGAATCAAGTGTATTGACTCCGAGTTACAACAGACAACATTGCCAGTATGATCAATATGCTTTAGTGACGATAGGAATACATATTAACTGGTTGGATATTACTATTGTCGCTTATGTTGATCCACAATTTACAATTTAGCAACAAATTACAAATTAAATCAACAAAAAGACAACAGATGGTATATACGTATCATTGTATTCCATTCAGTGATGTGTCAGTAGTATATAAAATGATATTTAAAAATATAGATATTTTCTTATTTACTATTATGAGTTAAAAATGTATTATTAGAAGACAGTTCTGTCCGGCTGTGAGGGCACTTGAATAGCTTAAGCTTGATTGACCAAGAATATAACCAAAAATGGAAGGCAAAATTCAAAATAAAACCAAACTCTACAAATTATTTCAATTTTAAAAATTTAATATATCATTGATAACATAATTTCAGTCATAAACAGACGATAAGTGTCAAAAAATCAATTCAAAAAGTGCCTCTAACCGTTTGGTCAGGTAACTAAAGGCATCTGTATATATTGCACATATATATATGACATTCTAAATTCACAAATTTTGGTCGCTAAATCCCAAAAAATGGAGTCAATACATTTCTTTGGAATCTAATTTTAGAAATGATTCCTTCACTTATGGATTTTTCGAATGCATTCTATTGTATTCCATCCAGCAATGCTAAAAGGCTTCAGAAGATAGATAAAAATGGTGAAAATAATGCGAATTATTGATATTAAAAACATACAAAACAATTTTTTATTCTTGATTATTTTCTAATCTAATATCGATTTGATTATTCCGTTCCATTTGCGCCGCGATTTCTTCATCAAGTCTTGAGTTAAGCATATTCGCTTTGTTTATGTCGCTCTCTAACTCCAATCTTCGGACTTCCATGTGTTTAATTTGCTCAGATCTTCTTTTTTCGCGACTGTTTTTCTTTGCTATTGTCATCTGTAAATTATTGATTTCTGTTGTTATATCTTTGACATTATTTGAGGATTTGCTGGATATTTCAACGAGCTCTATTTGACTCTTTTCTAGTTTCTTTATTGCCTTTCCTAGATTCGAAACTTGCGCATCTAATTTATCCAATCTTTCTTGCGTGATTTTGTTTGATTGTTCAGCAGCAGATTTCGATGTTTTCGCTTGCGTTTGGAAGTCATTGATCTGATTTTGCAGTGATATAAGTTCTTGCTGCTGAGATTCAGTGATTTTTGCGATTTTGCTGTTAATATTTTGAATTTCTTTTTGCTTCGCATCAATTTCTATTTTTGTTTTAGATTCTTGTTCTTTCTTCTTCTGAGTTAAAAATTTCTTCAGTTGGATGTTTATCTCGTTGTTTGACTGGTTCTGTGATTCAATGCTTCCAATATTTGAGCAGATCTGATTTATAGACATTTTTATTTGCTGTGCTTTCGCATTTAACAATTTGATGTCATATTGCTGTGGTTTGTTGTTAGAATTGAAATCATCGATTCTCTTTTTGATTTTTATGTTATCTCGGTGGATTTGGATCATTTGCTCTGTTATTTCGCGGCATTTTTCATTGAAATTGAAGATTTCTGTTAAATATTCGTCTCTTGACTTTTGTCCTGTGGATTCTTTTAGAGTTTGGTTCTTTTTATTGCTGTCTTGAATTTCTGTCAATAAAAACTCTTTTTCTCTTATGAAATTTGAATTCTCCGCTTTTGCTTCATTTAATCTTATATCTAATTTATACAATACGCCAGAATAGTAATCTTTAGCCGATTTATCCATTTGTTCTACTTGTATATCAAGTTTTTGTTTCACATTTTCAACTAATTTGTTCAGATTTTGAATTTCGTCTGAATATCCATCTCTTTCGACTCTGTATCTGTGTATCTCTTCCAACGTTTTATCAGATAAATCTGTTGCTTCAATGAGTTTTTGAATAACTTCATCTTGCTTTAATCTGTTTTGTTTGATGATTTCTTGGGAATGTTCATAAGATTTCGAGATTTCTTGATAGTTTTGATACTGCAAAGTTACCTTTTCCAGTTGACTTTTCACATTTTGAACAATTTTTTCTAAATCTTCAACAGCGGACTTCAAATGAACGTTAAAATTAGCCAACTGTGGACTTATTTTCTTTATTTCGACAATTGCACGCGAACAGTTGTTCATTTCACGCTTTAAATCCGTGATTTCAGCTGTTTTATCATTTAATTTAGCAACTTGCTTCTTCTTTTGTTCCTGAAGTTCCTCTATTGATTTTTCGCAGTCATCTCGAACTTGAGTCATTTCTTCAACTTCTTTTTGTTGAATCGTTAATATTCGATTAAATCTTGCGATTTCGGCTTCATAGTAGTTCTGTAGATTCTGATCAATGAATTCTTCCTTTTCCAAGTCTTCATCCGTTTCTTCTACTTGTGGTGGTGAAGATGTAATTTTATATTGTAATTGATTGATTTCATCGACGAGTTGATTGATTTGTTGTCGTGCAGCGAGTGCTGACTCTTCTGCTTCTTTGATTTTATTCCGCATTTCAGATTTTTGCTTTGTTTTTGGATCATTTTCATCTCTGTAAGGTTCTGATGTTGTATCTGAGTCTAAATTGATCAGATCCAGCTTTTTATTCAGTTCTTTCTTGTGTTTAAGCTGTATATGCGACATTTCAATTTGATCATCGATATATAAGAGAAGTTGCTTTATATCTGATATATTATCAATGAATTCATGTAATACTTTATCAACAACCTCGAAATCAGGTTCTTTCTTGTCTGCATCATCGAATGCAGATTCGAATTCCGACTCAGGAGGCGATTTTTTGTAATCTTTGAACGAATTTAGTGTTTTCATTGCATCTTCAACGATAGAAAGTTTGTATTGAATTTCTTCTTGGAGTTGTTCTAAAGATGTAATAAACGTTGAAAGGCTTTCGATGGAATTTTGCGAACTAAAGTTATTCATGTTCCCTCCCTCAGAATTGTATATATCCTGTTCGTGGATAGAAAGTTCGCTTGACCCATTTTCCATTTTTTTAAAAAAATTGCGAACGTTTAAAATTTTATTTAACCTTATTCCTCGGAAGAATTCATCAACTTCAAAAATCATCAATAATCAACAGATCTTAGATTATTATATATGAAATATTTCTTCACTTGGTGTTGTATCTAATTGACTATATTATTCATGTTTTATATCTCTGAAACGGTCAAAAAATCTTGATTAAAAATGAAAACCAAAATGCCTTCTTATTTTAGAACCTCTTAAAACAAATCGCATTTATTTATATAAGACTATATAGCACAGAGAGTTGACATAATTCTCTCGCGTTATGGCACAAATTTCATGAAAGAAAAGAATAACAACATTTGAATATCAACTTCACTTCAAAATAACCAATAAACAGTTTATAAATAGAGTGCTAAAGCTTTACCTTTAGCAAAATGTAATAAACCTAAATCAATTTCAGTCCATATTTCAAAATTTAAAAAATGAAAATCTCAAAAATAACATTTTTATTATTATAAACAATCTAATTCTTTGCCATGACGATTGAGCAGCTTTCTATCTCGATTCTTTTGTCTTCTGGAACTTCAAACAAAGTCTGAATGAGACTGATAATTGTTGAAGCAACTTTCTTCTGTCCCAAAACATTATCAGCAGCTTGAACTTCTTTAATGGACTCTTCAAACATATGGACGTAAGCAGGGAAACCGCCGGCGTTCTCAGCAGTGATTCTCAATTGTGTTCCATCGACAAATTTCACAGCGATGTCTGAATGAGCTCCGGGAGCACAAACATTTCCAATGCTGACAATCTCGCATGAATGAGACAAATCAACGTCAGAACTATCGATTGGCTGAAGACGTTCATGACAATTCTTGACGTCCATAGCAGCAACAAACTGTGTTCTGTTCATAAGCTTCTTTGTGATTGAAAGAATGTTGATTATCTCTTCTTCATCTTTGATCTCAAAGTCTGCATTGCCTAAGTGGTCTGCGATAATCAAGCAGTTTGCGAAGGAGAAGATATCAGCAACTCTTGCTGGAATTTCAGCTGCTATCTTGATGAACTTTGCTTTGCTTTCTTTGTTTGCATCATAAATGATTCCCAATAAACTTTCTAAATCACACAAAGGACGACGCATGTAGTTCTGTGTTGTCAGTGGCTTTGGCAATTTCGGTCTTGCTCCGCTTTCAACATTCTCGAATGCCTTTGCGATTGAAGGAAGATATGGACCGATATCAGCTCTCTGAACTTCAAGAGATCTCACAGTTGCTCTCGAATAGAATTGATAAATCTCAGAGAAAGTTGGAGCACGTGGCATTGCTTTGAAGTCCAATGAGACAACAAACGTTGATTTGAATGCACCTGATGTAACCAAATCCGTGAAATGTCTCATCAATACTGTACGAATGAATGTAGTTTTTCCTGATTTAGATGGTCCTGTGATAACAGCTCTCACGAAAAATGATAAACCGCCTTCAGTTCTCATGAACTTTCTCAGTGTTGCTCTTGCAGCACCAATCAATCCGCCATCGAGTGGTTCAACATCATCAGCGTGCGCATGATATCTGAAGAGCGATGTAAGCTCATCATCGCTCTTCTGTGTTGGATCATAAAGGCGCCAAACAGAAGTTAACCATGATTGCTTGTGAGCGGACTGAAGACGAGCGACTCTTGATAAGTGACGCTTTCCTTGGTCATCGCATCCATCATAGAAGTTTTCAGCAAATTCGACGTTATCGTTATTAAGGTGATTAATAAAGCGACCTTTCATTGTTTCATCTTCGACAAGTGTTGAGAAAGCTGATGTTGCAACTGATGGAGCTGTAGATCCAAGATCTCCTGGACTACGGAGAGCATCGAATATATCTCCTTCCTCGTAATGCTTGACGCGCTTCTTTTCAGCTTCTGGTTCTCTCGACTGCAACTTGACAATATTTTTAACGTTTGCGAGATTGGAGAAAACATCGCCAGATCCTGATGCAATGTATTCTGTATCATTCAAAGAGTCAATGAGCATGTTCAATGGGTTCTCGAAGCCATTTTCTAGATGCAAATCAATATTTAATTGATCAACGTTGTCTGCAATTTCGCAGAATCTTGTGAAGTTGAAAATTTCACCAACAAGTTTAGGAAGCTTGAAAATTGTGTTAACAAACTCTGTTTCATCATCATAAGAAAGTGCATCAATATCATGGAGCAGTTTTTGAAGCTTTTTAAGTAATTCTTCGATTTGCGGCGGTGTTTTTGGTCTTTGTGGAATGATTGGTTTTACGCGTTCAGCAATCATTCCGAATGCACGACGAATTGATGAAATGTAGTTGCTTAAATCAGGAATCTGGCAAGACAATCCACTTATTGTTCTATCAACGATATAATTATATAAAGCCCACACAGACTTTTCATTTTGAAGTGTGGAGAAATCGAATGATGTAACAAACAAATGCTGATAATCTTGCGATGCGGCTGCATAAGCGAGATATTGAAGGGAAGCATCAACAACGAATGTTGTCTTTCCTGAGTCATTAGGACCCTTAACAGCATAGTTTGACTGAATTATCGCTGTTCCATCTAATTCAACAGCCATATTTTTCAAATCGTAAGCTGAGCGGGCAACATTTCCAAAATCGTAGTTATTGAGCTCATTCGGATTGTTTGCAAGTATGTCGAGGACTTCATTCAGCTTCTTATAGTATTTATCTTCAAAACAATACGCCCAGACAGATGCGAGCCAAATATAGTTTTCTGGCTTGAAGTCTGTACTTTGGACAGAGTTTGTAGCGAATTCTCGTGTTCTTTGATCCAAATTTGTTAAAAATGAAGAAATATCTTCAACTTTGATTGCTATTTTTTGAACAGTGGCGTTTCTGTTCTTTTGCTCGAACTTTGGAACATTTTGCATCATCGGTGGCGGCTTTATTGACTGAGATTTAGGTCGAACTTCTGCAAAATCATCTTCATCTGAGCTATATTCGTCCTCAGAATTAACTATTGGTTGTTTCTTAGAAAGTTTTGGTATTTTTGATTTTGCTAGTGATGTTTTTGGTGATTGAATTTGATTTTCATTTTCTTCGTTTTTTTCAGGCTGCATTTTTGCATCATTTTGTGTTTTAATCGAAGAGCCGTTGTTTTCTGATTTATTTTCGTTGTTATTCTTTTCATTATTATTTTCTTGATCGATTCCATTGAATTCTTCTGGATATGGTTCATTATTCTCGAACAAAAGATCGATTCTTCTATCTTTTACTTCGTTTTCTTTGGCTCCTGCAGAAAAATAATTTGGAATGTGCTCTTTTAACGAGAATTTCTTCATCTGATATGGCGTTGGTTGGTCAACCGTTGATAAAATAACGAGTGATGGTCTCGAAGCTCCTTTTTTCTTTTTAGGAGAATGATTCATCGACATTCAAAAAAATAACACTTTTTTCCACATTTGAAATATTCAATAAACATAAAATCTAAAAAGAGAACCCCATAAAAATCTTAAATCAACCAAATTCGAAAATTGAATAAAAATAATATTTTGATTCATAGTATTTCAATGATATTATTGTTATGTTCACATACAGCTTAGCATAGATCTTTGATATCGAAATATGATCACAATAATTTGTATTTTTCAATAAATATATTTTTAATAACATAGAAGACATATTATGCAACTGCAAAGAATAGACGAGCTAAGTATAATACATAGCTTTAATGAACAGAATGAAAGAATATAAATTTTCATATCAATATTATGTTCAATTCTTTGGAAGACATGGTTAAATCAAACCTGTCATCAAAACAATAGAATCTTCTGAATTATGAACTTCGTTATCTAAATGAACTTTATTAACCATTACCATAAATATTATGAGTGTGAGGATTGAGAATATCTGGTTTATATAGTTTAGATAAGCTGTTAATAGAATCATCTGATATCTATCTTTGCCAAAAAATTTGTATCATTTATCATATATAAGAAAATCATCATTAAATGCATGCCGGATAATTGTGGAAATTGTGAAGATGCATGTGGAAAGTATGAGGAAAGTAATGATGATTTTGAATTTTTTGGTTGTTGCTCTTTTAATGACATCATTGAACACAAATGCCTGAGCTGTGATCGAAATAAAGTATAATTTGTTGAAGTATTCGAAGGAAACGCATAATTTTCCAATTATTTAGTTATGATCAAAAGCGAAAGTTGAATGTAATTGAATAAAAACATATCCTGCGAAGCCCAGTATAGAAGCGACAAAAAATGCATAGTTAACGATCGTATAAAATGTAGTTAAAGGCAGATGGAATAATTTCATCAATCTGATGCATTGTAATGACACGCACGAGAAAGGAATCGTTATAACTAATTCACATTGCTGAACATGAATATCAGCAATGTAAGTATTTATGTATTGTTTGTATTGAAGAATCTGGGTTGAAATACGCATTGCAAAAAACAATCCGATGACAAATGTGAACAATTTAATAGAACGTGATGAAGGAGTCTCTCTTTTACAGAAATGGAATAATTAACGAGATAAATAATACATGCAATACATGAAATAGCACTGACAACTAAAAGAAATATAGAGGAAGGAGAATTGCATTCATCTAATTGAAGCATATAAGTGCATTTATCATATTTTCCCATTTTGAAGTGACAAATTGACACAATTAACTTGTCATTTAACACAACAAATTTCAGTTTTACATGTCAGAAAAGTTAAATCTGCCGATTCTCTTAATTTTTAATATTTTACACGTCAAAAAATACATCATAAACTGAAAATTGCAAAAGAAGGATTGTTTTAAGGGATCGCGCAACTATTCAATTTTATTTAAAAGAGGGGTGGCACTAAATTAATGAGTGGATTCGCTCAAAGCCTTGGTTAATAAAGCGTATTAGACTTTGATATTAAATCCCTGTGTTATATTCATCCAATATATTACAATTTTCGATAAAATCTAACAAAATATCCTTTAATTGAGAGATAATTTTAGATATTTTGTAAAAAATATGGCATTTAGATATTCTTGTCTCAGAAATCATCATACTTCTTTCAAGATTATATCATCAATGCTCGTTTATAACTACAAATTGTTTTTTGGCAAAATTTCAAATCACAAATTTATAACCATTCAGAATTTAAGGCTGAAACCAATACAGTGGACAAGACAAAAGCTTGCATTTTGTATATCTTCGGTTATTTATCGTTATTATCAAAATTCAGAAAAAAAAAACTCGAAATTTATAGCGATAAATTAAGAAATCAGAGCGTTAAAATAAAAAATCATATTCTTTAACATCAAATTAAGTTATACAATGTAGTTTATGAAATCAAATGAAAAAGATGAAATTTAATGATTTTGCTTTAACAAGCATTTTCCATATTCTCCACTTCCTTTAACATTCTCCTTCCTTTCGCTTCGTTTCTTTGCACGATAGACAGTTCTTGCATTATCTGATTTCGTATCTTTTACGAATCTTGCTTCGTCTTTTTGCATCAGCTTCTCCACTTAAGCAGCATTTGGCAGCTGAATGTTTGCTGCCTTTTGAAGATCCAACAATCCTTTGTTGCTCTCATCCCTGTAAATCACACCAAGATCTGTACGTAAATCATAGCTATTTACCCAATTCACGTGTTTTGGTGCAAACTGTGCGTAATTAGCATGGATTCATTATCATTCGTTGTATAGATCGGATTTACCAGATCAAACACTTCTGATAAGCTGTGTACTAAGGTTCTAAGTTGAATAGTGTAGTCAAAATCATGGGCATGTTCCCATAGTTCACATTTAGTATCTGGAAGGTGAATGCACTTTTCATGAAAGTCACACAAATGCTGCACTGAGTATTTCCAATATCTTTTTTTTCTCCTCGGTAGTCAATGTTTGAACGTGCAAAAGAAACTTGAAATATTTAGAAAGTCGTTCTTTTGCTAATGGGAAGCTGGAATTTTTTTTTTCTCTCTCTTATTAGTATGTTTTGGACCAAAATAACCATCTTCAAGATTACTGAACATTGTACTGAATCTTTTTGAAGCGTGATTTGGATCCAAATATTCAGTTGCATTTGGGAAGAAAGAATGAAATATCTTCGCAGTTGCGGCATCACGGTCATGGACAAAACCTTGCACGTTCATTGATGAAATTTGCTTGCAAGTTTCATGCTTAAGAAAACTTTCCATTCCTTTATCATCGTAATTTGTTTCATAATGTTCTTGCCAAATATCATTTGGAGGGAAATCAAAATGTTTAAAATATATTCTGTCATTACAAAAGCTACTATTATCTCCTCATATTATGTCACTTTTAAAACACAATGTTTCATCATTATCATTCATCGAATATCAATTTTAAAATTGGATTGTAAACTAGTCGTTTGTGATTTTCTAGTGAATTGTTACCGATTTCAGATAATAATGTATTTTGTGTTTATTTTCGATATTTTTGCCTTTTCCTTTCTTGATGACAATTATTGTTTTGATATAATGGATGAGTCATATGTTAACACATGTCAGGATTTGTTATTCTGTCATGTATTTTCTCAGTAATCTTTTCAATATTTGATGTTTTTGACTACAAAAAGTGGTTTTGTTTTAATTTAGTCAAAAAAAATCTAAGGTCCAATAAAATCGGTTCTTTATGTATATGTAATTCAATGCTTTTAACAATAGAGAACGAAGAATTTAACATTTAACATTTTACATGACAAATATTATTTTTACATGTCAATTCACATGATTACTTGATTTATTGGTTTAAATTTCTAAATTATAATAAAGAATAAAAGTATTACATATTCTGATGTCAATTTTTTGTTATTTATTTTTCAATGTTCAACTTCGATGCCGATCTCTACAACATTGATGCCCACTTTACAGATGAAGCGACATCGATGGTGACGTTCAACAATACAACAAACTTGGGATCAATAGTTCTCGTTGGCCCAAAAGATTCCGGAAAATATTCTGTTTTTGGACAAATTTTCGAAAAATTCCGTCGCGCTCCTGGTCTATCCAAAGAAAAACACGAGTCAAAGAGAATGGAAATAAGAAATGCGATGTTTAGATTCCCAATACAATATACAGCTCAAGCACCGTTCGATTTGCAGCAACATCCTGAATATTTTGAGGGATGCAAAACCATTGTTTACGTTTTAAACGCTATAAAACCAGTAGACACAGAATCAGCAAATTCAGTTCAGTTTATTCGTAACTCAATGATGGAAAAATCAGCAGTACACGTTTTAATCAACAAAATCGATTTAATTGAAGAAAACTTTGCAGCGACCATTCAGAAAATTAAAGATTTATTAACTCCAATCTTTCATGATGCGACATTACACTGTGTGTCATTGATGCACGGATCTACAATTAACGCTATTTCTCAAATATTACAGTCTGCTGTTGTTAATAACGCAAAGATGATCGAATCAATGAACAGATTTGCGAGATCTCTTGAATTAAAGAACGTTTTCTTGATTGACCTTCAGACGAAGCTTCCATTCCTTATGGGTGGCGATGAAGCAACAACAGAAACATATGTCATGATTCAACATGCGACTGAAATGTTTGTTTCAATGGCCACAATGATGGATGCAAAGTCTGCGCAATCAACAATGTCTGTGGAGATCGGAAATGTTTATTATCATCTGTTTTGGTCTGCTTTTGATGTTATTCTCGTTGGCGTTTCAGATAAGCACCTTCCAACAGCAACATCAAAGAATAATGTATTAGCTCTTTTGAATACACTTAGAAGAATCCTTCAGTAACTCTGTAAATTAGAATATAAATCTTATTTTTATCTATAGCGAATAATATTCAAACACATATACATTCATACTACACTGTCTTATATTTCAAACATTTAAGAATCAAATGAACAAATCGAAGCAAGTTTGTTAATTATTTTCACAAAAATATCATTTGATAAGGTCTTTTAGATATGAACAAATTATTATTTAATATGTACAATATGGAGCAATAATTTTGATGCCTTAAACACATATAAACCAAGATATCTTGTCATCTAATGTCATCTTTGAGATCTAGCTAAAAATTAATAATGATTATATTTTACTATAGAATTGCATAATATATTCTAGTATGTTGATCAATAAAGTTGATTAAAACATTGAATTTTTCAAAATATTTCATTCTAAATCAGGATTTAAATTTAATGAAAATATCAGATGTGATATCAAATTATAATGAATTTTGAGGACCAAAAACTTAATTGACGAAATAGCTCTGTTGTATTAACATGGATTACATTAAAATGTTTGTAGCTTCTGCAAATTTAGAATTGATATTTTGGAAGTTCTTAAATGTTTAAATTTTGAACTACAAAAACCAAAAATATATTAAACTCTTGATGAATTAGTACATGAATTGTCCGCAAGCTATTTGGTGGTGGATCTGAAAATATGGAATGCTCTAATGTCTCCAATTTGAAATTATACAATTCATTATTCAAACATAACTTCAGTGATCTTAGTTCTATAAAAAGGATTTTGTTTTTTAACTGAGAGTAATTATAAGCTTAGACAAAACTTAAATGAATACACTAGAAAAGAAATATATTCATTGATACATGTTTGAGTGTCGCAAGAATTGATTTTGATTTCTGCTTCACATTTGAATGTTGACAAAAAGCTAATTTTGTTTGTGAAGTATGAAATAACTTGATCAATAATTGTTGGATCGTTATCACTATCTGGCTGTATTGTCATTTCTTCAATAAAAGAATTTAATACTTTGAAAGGTCCTTCAACGAAAAATGTATATCCAACATTTACCAAAAAGCTGCATCTCTCGATTTCAATTTCTCTTTCTAATGACACAATAGCTTGCACTAAAACGATGTTTTCAATAAAATTTGTCATTGCAATATATGTTTTGCACAGAGTTCCAAAAATTGGAGCTGCATTTTGATTGATTTTCTTAGAAAATTAAGATTATCAGAACCTTCGTGGGATTGAAGATTGAATGTTGGAATCATCATGAAATTCTGACTAAAATGTGAATAAGAAATGCTGATATTTGCTTGGCCCTCAAAATATATATTAGTACAATAAGTTGCTTCTGTAATACCTGAATATTCTGAGCATTCACTCAAATAATTAAAAAAGGAGAAAAATTATTATTATTTGACTATAATACATTGCAAAAGTCGTAATTCTGACCTATAACACGATAGACGCACGACTTTTCTTGGGAAATTGCTCCTTTCAAAGTAAAGTATATTACGCCAGCATAATCTGTATAATGAGTGATGTTATTAAATAAACATTCTGAATGAAGAAATTTGATTTCATTTTCTGTTGCTTCTATTTTATTGGGAGTATTTTGAAAGTGTTCGAATGTGCATTTATATGAAAAATATTGTGTTTTTCCTTGAATGGATGAAAAATCTTGGCATATTAATTCATCGGTATAAAGACTATTATAATACTTCTGCCAGACACTTTCAGGATGCCTGTCTCGATGTGAAAATATCATCATCTGTTATAACTCAAAGTAAACTTAATGAGAAAAATGAAGGCTAAAATTCACTCTTTATAATTTACGGAAACTCTTCTTAAACATATTATCATCTATAAAAGTGTGTTTATATTTAATCCATCAAATTAAGCTACATCTAAAACCGCGAAGATATATTCTTATAAACTTTGAAAGCGCATTCTCATGTTTTTTTAAGGATTTATATGGATTGTTAAAGATAATTGGTTAAAGAATTTAATAGTTAATCGTTATTTACAACAATATTTTCATCATAAAACATTGATTATTAAATATTTGATTTAGATTTGAATAGAAATCATTATTTCAATGCAATAATTGAATCCATTCCTGTTTTTAATATGAATGCATGAATAAATTGATATTCTATGCATGTCTTCTCGTTGCATAATTGTTCAGTAAATCCTGATTGGCATTTAAAAGTCGAAAGGAATATTAATTTGTTTAAATATCAATTCTTTATTTCGTTGATTCTTTGTGGATGAAAATCATTGTTAGAATGTTCGGTTAAGTCATCAATAAATGAGTTATCAACTATAAGGACACCGTTTTGAATATGAAACATTGTTTCGATAACATTCCATATGCAACATTTCTCAAGTCTCGTTTCTCGATTAGAATAAATTAATGAATCACTGAGTGTATAATTGTCGATGAAATTAGACATGAATATTGTTGTCACATCTCTTTGAATCGAAAAGACGGGATTTCCATTTTCGTTGTGATTATTGCAAAATGAGCAATAGCTGATATTCACTGTTTCTGATTCTCCATCAAAGCAGAGTGTAGGAATTCCCAAAATATTCCAACTGAAATTTTAATGAGAAATTATTTTGTTTGTGCTGTCTTGGAAACAAATATTGTATTGTGTATCTGTGGATTTTCACTTTACTACTGAGCATTCGCTCATTAAATTATGGATTGGCGAAAAGTTTTCTTCGGCAATAGAAATATATGCAAATCCATAATTATCTCCTCTCATGCGATAAATGCATGATTTTTCTTTAACAATTGATCCTTTTCAGTTAAAAAGAATTCCTCCACTGAAATCTGAGTGATCAACAATGTTGTTGAACAAGCATGTTGAGTGAAGAAATTGTATCTCTTTATTAGGGATAGTTATCTTTAATGGGAGTTTCTCCAAGTTCAAGAAACTACATTGAAATGAGAAATATTGATTCTCTTCGTTTTCATGTGAAAAGTCATCGCATGAAATCAGGTTCGAATAAATAGTATCGTAATATCTTCCCCACACATCATTAGGAGCTAAATCAAAATATAATATAAATAAGAATTATATGTCACTTTTATGATTTGATTCGGATCCATTCAAAATTTCATTGGTTTCCATTTTTTTTATTAAAGAGGCATTAGTAGTATAGTAAGGGGTACCGATAGAACCCTTCAAAATCATAAGTCTTTTATCTCATTTTTGAAGGATTTTAGAATCACTGTTCATCAAATATAGAGGATGTATTCCAACATATATACAATATTATATATATAGAGGATGTATTCCAACAGATGATATAGACGATATAAACACATTAATTTTTAAGTTATTTTTTTTTAAATTAATTTTAATTTTTTATTTTGAGTAAAAGGACTCATTAATGACAGCATCAATACTTAAACAATTATTAAGTGAATGTAAGACTAAGGAAGAAGTTAAGGCTTTAATTTTACTTCATCCTGAAATACAACAAATGGAAACGAGAGCTTTGAATCATTATGTGAATATTGATGGTTTCGCTTTTGTTCGACACTATGGGAAAGTGTATTTCAACAAAAAAACATAGAAACAGTTATATAAAGCGTGTTTATGACCTGAGGGGTCCAGACTCTTCACAAGTCTTTTTTAAATCTAGTTGATCACATTCATATTACTCAAAAATAAATTCATTTAATTTTAAATCTAGTTGAACACGTTCATTTATTTTTAAATTAATTCAAATATGCCTAATTTATCATCTGTTGGTGAAATAATATTTGGTAAATAGTTTAAAAATTCATATCCATGGTTCCGCTTAATTAAATGTTCCTCCATATATTTTTTATATGTTTCATATTTAATGTTTCTATGTGTGTATTTTGGATTATATTGTTGAATTTCTTTTCTACTCCATCCTTCAGGTCTGCTATATATTTCTTCATGCATTTCTTTTATCTTCTTCATATCATTAATTTCAATGGTAGCACCTTTAAATTTTCCAGCTCCTGAATCATTGATGACTTGAATATATTCGTAATATGGATTTAATCTGTCAAAATATCTGCAGTCATGATAAAATTCTTTGCATTTTTTTATATGATTGTTCTTTCTGTTATGTTGGTCCTTCTTCTTAATTGGTTCATAAATATATTCGTTGCAGTATGGACATTTAATAAGAGGATCAAATTTGTTTATATCTTTCACTAATACGGTGTGCAAATGAGAACCTAATTTATAAATGAGAGCGTTAATAGTTTTTTTTTGATCCTTTCACTGATGAAAACATAAAAGATTTTTCAATTGATGGAAACCATGTGGGACTTTGTACGGCTTGTTCATTAATGTTGATCACTTTATGAAATTGAATGTTAATATTAAATTTATCACAATACCACTGACATTCTTTTAAGCTCTCGCCCTTGAAATCTTTTATGAATTCATTATATTTATCTTTACTTTCTATATTGTATTTATCCATTAATAATTTTTTAACATCTGCCATCATCATTTTCTAAGAATACTTTCCATTTGTTGTCTTTACTCCATTTAAAATCATTAATGGCAAACATAAATTATAATCTAATTTAAGGAATCCATTTATTATATTTTTTGATTTATTGAAATATGGAATAGATAAATTTTCGTATGAACCCACTAATGAATTTAAATTAATATCGAAGTCTCTTTTAA
>JALKBU010000886.1:0-21681 GCA_023091735.1 Trichomonas tenax
TGTGTATGCATGAATTCTACTTATGCTTATTAATCTATGTCGTCAATATTGAAATAAAAAAGACTAATTTTCTATAATTAGACTGCAAATGTGCATTATAATATGTGCATGTGTTAAAAATTCAATTTTTGATTTTTTGAAATTTTGAAGCAATCACTTTACATTGTCAAAATTATATATCACAAGCATTTTTGCCATTTACGCTGTTTCTGATAAGTTTCTCTGTGCAGGAAGGATGGACACATATGCAAAATAATATATACTGAATAGCATCAAAATTTAAGTGAATATTTTTAATATTTTCTCGTTCACGTCCATATGCATGTTGGATGATCAACTCAGCATGCGAAAGTATGTACCTAAGTACATATGTTATGAAATAAGAGACTTGAGAAAATAAATTTTTGTTTTTCTGAATTTGAGGCTTGTGAAAGCGCACAAATGACACACTCTCATATGAGTAGTATGGTGTTACTTTTAATCTGACATAGCATATGATTTTTTTTGATGAATCTAATCATATGTTATAATTAGCTATTTATGATTAACAAATGCTCTACACACACTATAATTTAGTACTTCATGTCAAACAATCCCCAATCACTCTTCTGAATATAAGATATTACATATTTTTCATAAAATATTATAATAAACCATCAAAAACTGCGTGCATGTAATAAGGTATCTTTTACTAGCATGTAGACTTCTTAAATACACACAATTTCATGGATTAAGCAATCACAATAATTCTAGCATCGGGAGAATGTACATTAGCACAAATATTTATACAAAGGCAACAACAGTATACAACTCCATGTAAAAGTATATACCAGTACTATAGTATATGGATATAATAACTGATATGCTGTTTACGATCTTCTTGATTTGATGCACTCCAAATAATACATCGGTATTCAGTCGTTTTTGTGATATTCAATTAGAGTGTATCTCGACAATGCAGCAATATATTTTTGTTAAATTCTTTCTATCTATTAGACACACTATATAATATTCATATATCTATTAAACAGTTTGATATCCCTCTTCAAATATTGATTTGTCAAAATAATGCTTTGAAATTCACATTTTTTTTCTACATATGGAATTAAACACATTACTTGCATATTAAGCACATCCAATAGTATCTGACAATACTGATTGAATCGAAGAATAACAATATGAGCCATTATGCAGAGATCAGATAATCTTGAAAAATTGTGTTTGGAGGAATTTAAACCATTAATAATGTAACATACAACAAGCAAAAGCTATTTCCTTAATATTGCAAAATCAAGTTGGAATCTCATATTTTGATATCCAATGTAGTTTATAAAATTCATTCAAAACTCAATAGATTCATCAGAAGAAACGGTCTATGATAATTATTGTTTAGAAATTCCGCTAAACCTCATTCTTCCCCAAAACTACATACTATACCAAAAATTTTTCGGTATAGTATGTTTTCTCCTCTGTGATAAATCTACCAAAATTTGTGAATCAATATTGCCAAGATATATTCCTACTTCGATAATATATTATGCTGATTTATTTTAATCCATAAAATTAACAAAACAAACTTTATTTATAATAATATACTAAACAAATAAACAAAGGTATATTAGCTTAAGAACCTTTCCATTGCATTAATTGATTCCTGTGATGCAACAGCCGTAGCTGGGACTCTGCAGTAGACCCATTTAGTTGCGAAAGGATTATCATCATTCTTCTGGATATCAATTGGCTGATATAAATTAACTGAGTATTTCTTAATTGCTCTTTCAAGTCTCTTCTTCTTCAATCTCAGCTCTTTTCTGAACCATATGTAGCAGACAAGAGTGATAGAAATTATCATAAGAGGGAAGCAGATGCCAATGATTGTTATTTTGTTCATTGTTAAACTTATTGCTTTTCGAATATTGTCGAATGCAGCTTGAGAAATGTTGAAGTAAATAGGTAAAACATAAATGTGGCCTTCTGTGGATATTGAGAACTTAAGCTCTTTATCAGCTGATTCAGTTGGATCATAGAGCCAAAGACTGAGGTCAAAGCATAACAAAGCATTTGATTTGTATTTGATATTCGTTGTATTTACAGTGAAACTGATAAACGAGTTCGAAGTGATCCGCATTGAACTGATATCAACTGTTTGATTATCAGAATTTACAACATATACACATTGTCTCCAAACATGAGACATGTATGATTCATTCTCACCTCCAAAATAGTATATTTCGTTGATCATGCTAAACTTTGAATCGAAGAAACGAACTTTTGGTGATTCTATGTTTGCAGATATCTCGATTCTAAATGGAGATGTTGCGTTTGAAGTAACATCAATGTTTGTTTTAATACGTCCTTTCTTGAATGTTTCTAAAGTTATTGTAATATCTGTTTGCGAGACAGGTCTCATTAAAATACTGTCTGGAAATGATAAATTAAATAAATCACTTTCATCGTCATGATGGAAATAATATTTAACAGGTTCTGAGAGGTAATTTGTTAAAGCAATTGTTTTGATGAATATTTCATCTGTGTGAATACTATGGAAATCAATGGATTTGCCTGGAAGTAGATATTTTGTCATATTGAATTCGAATTCTTTTTCGAAATACATTCCGCGCTCTATAACTATTGTTACAGGTATTAAAATCTTCAAAGTTGTAGGCCATAAGTTCTCCCATGTTTCTTTTTGTGAAGAGATTGAATCACCGCCTTCTAAAACATCAAAGAAAGGCCTTACAACAGGAAAACGATCATTCAAAGTAATCTGAAACTTTTGGGCTAAATAACTTACTCCTGTTTCCAATGTCATATCTTTGAATGATTTCGTGGAGCCTGGAAACTCAATGGTGCCATTTGTAACTTGAATTATTTCTTCATACGTTGAATTTAATTTGATTTCACCTGTTACAGTTGTTCCGAATAACAGTTCTTTGTCAATGGTAAATTCGATATCAAGATTACCAGGAACACTGAGCCATCTGAGTGGAATCTCGACAACACATCTGTCGCAAAATATTAGAATTTTTCCGCAATTCCATCGCGTCGATGAATTCTTGAAATTAAGTGTAACATTCAATGCATAAATTGTATCATTTCCTTTCACTACGCCTTCGAAGTTGTGGTCTGAGAACTCAGCAGTAAAGCCACTCGTTGATGCTACTTTGAATATTTTCTCAGCGTGTGGATTGGGATTCTTTAAAACGATTGTTATATTCTTCTTCGAATTTTCAAAAATCATTTTAAAGTCATAAACGTAATCATTGAGGTGGTCAATCATATTATAGCCTTGAATCTCTAAAACTTCCAATTTCATGTTATAATAGTTAACATCGACTTTTTGAATTGTTGAATTTGTGACAACAGAAAGTTGAACTGTATTAAACATATTTTCATATCCAGTTTTGATTGCTACGATGATTTCATTTGTTGTTTCCCCTTGATGAAGAAGTTTTGGAACAAATTCTGTAATCACAAATGAAGATGAATTTAGCTGAATTCCCATCACATATATTGGTGTAGAATATGGGTTTGTGAATGAATACACTGCATAACTATCTTTTGAATATTGCATTTTTTGTATTTCGTTAACTTTAAGCCTTCCTGGTGAAATCTTTGGTATAATTGGGATATTTATCATTACTGTATCACTCGGTGATGGTTCGTTCTTCTCAAATGAAATCACAACTGCTTGTATAACAACTTCACCTGGTCTATCGAAAAATTCTGGATTTATGACATCAATTCTGCAAACATCAACTGTTTCAAGCAAACTTACTATCGAAACTTGATTCAAAATTTCAAAATCTTTAGGATCCGCGCCGTGATAAAATATTTGTTCTATTTTGTATTGATGTCGTGTTGGATTTCGTAAACAAGCGCTTATCATCGGCAATCTAACGCTGTCTGTTTGATAATTTACATATATTGTCGAATCAACTGCATGAATTTCATTTGGAACCATGTGGATGTAAATTGGAATTGTGTAAATATTTTCGTAAACTTGGAGATAAATGAACGATAAATAGGTTCCTTTCTTCAGATTCTTCGGAATTAGAATTGCTTTGAAGATTTCGAAACTTGAAATGTCACAATCGAAGATTGAAGTGTCAAACACTAATGATTTCACTGTCAATGGTGGAATTTGTACAATTATTGGTGTAGATCGGCCGATTGGTTGATAATAATGATTTTCAATTTTAGGAAGTGAATTTATTGGAAGAACAAAGTAATTGACGAAATAAGGAATTATTCCAAAATTCGTGTCTATGTAAATCATGTCATTATAATGATCAGAAACTTGATTTATGATCGTAAATGAAAAATTTAAAGCGACAAATTTATTTTGAGGAATTGAATCACTTTTATCAACAAAAATGTGTTCACTTGAAGAATTTACATTGCGAATTTGCAAATATGAAGAATATTCTGGATTATTTTTAATCGTAATTGTTATTTTCATTGGTTCGTCAGGATGCACCTCCAAGTTATCGATGCGCTGAGGCTCTATTTCGATGAATTCTTGCCAATCGAATATTAAATTGTCGTAATTCGTGGAAAACGGTACTTTTTTGGATAATTCTATGTCAGGCTGTATCACAGGTGTGAATTTTGTGTGTTTTATTTCTCTAAATGTTTCACAACAGGTATTGAATTTCGTTTCTTTAATTATTGGAACGTAATCGAAATATTTTGTGACTTTGTTGGCTGTAAACGACGTATTGAAGAAGTTTTGTCCAATATTCGACGCCGACAAAGAAAAGTTTAAAAACAAGAAAAGAAACAAATTCAAAATTATTACTTTACATTAATGTAAAAAGTCATTTTAAAAAGATTCATTACGATATATAGAGTATATTTTAAAGTGGAAGATTAAAACTGTTGTCACCTTTTTGTATAAGGTTCTTTTTACTTCTTGTCAAAAATTGCAAATATATTTACAACTGATTGAACTATAATAGTTTTATCATTGAAAATAAAATTATCACAGTATATTATATACTTTTATTATATTTGGAATTGCATTTACAAACACATTTTGTTTGTTAATGTTGATTTATGATATCGCGAAAAAAATTTTTTTTCATGATTATGTTGTTGCTAAAATTTAGAAGTTCTCTATTTGATATTTCATCAGCAAATCTTCTTGCTGATATTTGTGTACATTATGCATCTTTTCTACAGTTGTTGTCTTGAAATGAAACAATGTTGATAAAAACAATTTCCATTATATAGGGAATATGACAGATCATCTAAATTTTCATTGATCTGTTGATTTAATTTTACTCAACAAAGAAAAATGGTTTTGGATGACAATATATATTGCTGTATGTATGATTTTATTAAAAAGTTCAATAATACTCCAAAAACACTATAATTTCATGTGTTCAAATTCAACAAAAAACAATAATCGATTTGTAAATCTGATTATTCTTTCATAATTTTTCGGATATTTAGATCTTCCATGTGATGTAGAGTCCAAATTTATAATAAAAATGATTGACCAATAAACTTTAAAAAGTGCCATTTTTATGAATGAGTTCCAATGAAAACTTTTTAGCAAAATATAGAAACGAAGAATATTCTGATCTCAAAAAGTTCATTGCAGACGTAGAAAGGGATCTTTTGCTCGAAGCTGACTATTCGACGATTCAATGCCCATTTTTTCCTCAATATAAAAATTTTTTAGGGGCAATTTCTGCGGCCCGAGAAATCAATGTTTTATCACGCACCCCTTTTGATGCGAATGATGAGACACATATAGCATTATTGAGGGTTTTATACTTCTCCATATCACGCTCCAACTTTGTCCCAGAACTCACAGGACCACATTGGGAAACAATTGGATTTCAATCAACAAACCCTGTGTCAGATTTGAGGTCAACAGGTTTGTTCGGATTATTTCTCCCAATGTTGATGTTCACCAGAGCTCCGCAGATAGCAGATGAATTCATTAGCGCCGCTCATATTCCAAAAAGAGAGTTTCCGATGATGCTTATTCTTATCAACGTTGTTAATAACTGCATTGATGTTGCTTTGAAAAATGATATTTTGAAAGGAGGACAATCATCGAAAGACTGCATTTATATCATTTCTTTGTACTTCAATGGCGTTGTATTATGTATTGCTCGCGAATGGAAGAAGAGCAAATTGAACTTTGTCAATGGTTACCAAATTCTTGAAAAAGTTCCTTCTCAATGTGCCAAAAATCCCCATGAAACCATTGGATATGCAGTTTCTATCTGAAGAATATATATTATAGAGTGTGTGAAATATTAATGTTCATTATTTGTTTGTTTAATTATACATATTTTTATTCCGAATTATTAAAAGATATAAAACAAAAATTATAGAAATTCTAATTGAAATGGATTTGTTTGCAGTTGTCAAATTGTTTTCTGAATGATTCACCTGTTATTCTGCTACGAGGAAGTTCACCATTGTTGTTTCGGATTTCCTTATTGGCACCGTATTGGATCAATAAACGCACAATCTGCAATTCGATTTTATCTATTGCCATGAAAAGAGCCGTTTCGCCTTTTTCATTTTTAATGTTTGGATCAGCTTTGAAATCAGCTAAAAGAGCTTGAACAATGCTAACATTACCTCGCATTACGTAATACATCAAAGGCGTTAGTTTGTCTCGAGGTTTGTTAATAAATTGTGGGAAAAAATGGTGATAAGCCAGTGCGACTTTGATAGTTTTCGAATTTAACGCGAAAATCATATCTTGATATGAATTAATGCATTGGTTTGGATTTGAATAGTTGATTGCAAATTTGAGTGATTCTGGAGAATTCATAGGATTATCGAAAATCATGCCTGCAACCTTTGATGAATCAATACCATACGCCAGCAATATTTCATAGATAGTTAGGTCGACAAAGTTATATTTAGCGTCAAGTGGATTATTAGCTTTAACGTTGAAACCAGACTTCAATAAATATTTGACAATATCAACTCGTTGATACCTGATCGCCAAAATCATTAATGTCTCTCTGAAAGATGCAAAATTAATATTTTTCTCGATCTCAGGTTCATTATCGATCAATAGCTTAATGATATCCATTGAGGAGTTGAGTCTTATTGCTGTTGCGAGCTCTAATCCAGAAGTTGAAGTACTGAGAGCATTATCAATATAATACTTGACTGTGTCGATTTGGTTGTAATTGATTCCGACCAACAACGGATTGCATTTGTTTGTCAAACGGTATTTCTTATAAGGATCCATTTTGTACTGATTTATCAGTAAATCGAGGCAATCATACGCACCTCCTTTTGCAGCATAATACATTAAATCGTTATTTTCAGCATTTAAATCTGGACTGTTTGGATCGATATTTTTGAGGAAAGCATTCAGCATTTCAAATCTGTTGTAATAAGCAGCAGCATGGACTGTTGTTGGGAATGTCGAATCTACAGGGAGTTGATAAGATGCTCTATACTTTAATAACAATTCAAATATCTCCATGTTATTTTCTTTGATTGTTATAGTGAGAGCCGTCAATAAGTTTCCATTTGGTAAATCAATATCAACGAGTCTGTTGGAAATAATGTATTTGGCAGTTTCAATTGCGTTATATTTGGCTGCAAAATGCAATGGATATGCACCCTTTCCTGGAAATAGAATATTGAACAAATTTGCCTTATCTCGCTTTATCAAGTATAAAAATGGAGGCAAATCATCATCAGGATAAGCTTTGAATGAATCAAATTTCAACTTTGGTGCTAAGAAGGTCAGCAGGTTAATATTTTCACAGTCTATCGCCTCGCGCCCAATTGAGTTAAGTTCCTTTGGTGTGAATTCTTTTGATGAGAGGAACTTTTCTATCAATTTCTTACTTGTAATTTTGGGTAATAGAATAACTAATGACTGGAGATTCTGATTGTCGTTCAAAAGATAATCTAATATATCAATGCATTCATTTTGAAATGCAACATTATAAACTTCTGTTTGTTGAGATGCTTCAATTGATTCAAAGTTACAACGAAACTCAGCATAATTCCGTTTGAGAACAGACTCAATGATATTTGTTTTCCTCGAGAACGGAAATTCAGGAACAGAAGTAACAATTTGTTCGATATCTGCATTGCTCATTGATTTAATGGCATGGAAACATCTAGATCCAGAAACTCCCTCTCTTTCGAACAAAATCTTAAAAACAATTGTTACGCTTTCGATTGTATAATTATCAACAAGAAGATGCAAGATTTCGATTATTGTGTCTGAATTTAATTTTGAGAATTCCACGTGCTTGACAAAAGGATCAAAGCACAAAGATGCACCCCAAGTGTATGCATCGTGAAGTGTTTGTCTGGATTCTGGATCAGTCAAGGTCTCAACGACAAAAGATTTGTCATTTTGGAATAATATTTTTGCAATCTCTGCTTTTCGAAGTCTAAAAGCTTCTTCCATATATGTTTCTCCATTAACTTCTTTGTCAATATCCTGTTCGTGGTCATACAAAAGTTTAATAATATCCAAAGAAACATCAGGTAATTGAATTGCTTCGTAAAGTTCATTTTCTTCTGTTGATGTTTTGAGATTGAAATCGATATAAAAATAAACAGTTTCGATTTGGTTGTTGTAAATTCCAACCATTAAAGGATTTCGTTGGGATGACAGTGTGTATTTCTTATACGGATCTAGATGGTGCTTGTTAATAAGAATCTCGAGGCATTCATAGCTTCCATTTTTTGCTGCGAAATAGACCAAATCGCTATTTACGGTGTTTAGTTCTGTATCATCTACACCTAATTTTTCAAGGAATGTCTCTAACATTTCAGTGCGATTATAATAGCATGCAACATGAACTGCAGTTGGAAAATGTGACTTTTTCGGTAATCTAAATTCGGCACCATGTTCTAAAAGTAAATGAAACATTCTTGGGATATCGTACTTAATTGAAACAACTAATGATGTTTCGTCATTCTCTCCCCATAAATTAATTTCAGTTACTAAATTGTGATTAAACAATTCTTGGACACATTCATAAGAATCACATCCAACAGCGATTTGAAGAAAATACATCAGATCGGAATCAAATAAATAGATGCATGATTTTGGTTTGTTCCTCATTAACGAAAGAGTAAATAAAGCATGTGTATCATTTTCTTCGTAATCTAATGAAAACACATGCGAACATTTTTTGTGGATGAACTTAAGAACATCAACGTTATCATTCATCACGGCATTTACAGCTATGTCATAGTACTCCTTCTCTGTGAAATTCTTAGTTCTACATATAACTTCCAGGATTTTATCGTTATTGACATTTTGGACATTTTCAAATTCATATTTTGGACTTTTTGTAACATTAACTAATTTATCAAATATTTCAAAGTTATTTTGTGAAATTGCAATAATTATTGCTTCATTTTTCATTTCTTCAGTAGCAAAACTTAAATTAACACGCATCTCTGCATAATTGTTGTTAGTTACTGATTCAATTATTGATGTTCCTTTGTTCAATGGGAAATTTTCGAGCTTTGAGCAACTTTCGATAATTAAATTGAGGTCTTGAATCAATAAGTAATGTAAGCATCTCGATCCTTTGACACCTTCTTTCTTGTAATAGTAGTTAATAACTGCAACAATTAAATCAATGTTTAAATATGGAGTGGCTTTTTGAAAGATCTTAAACAATGTGTCTTCATTTATTTTGTCGATTTCTGGAATATTGATTAGATGTTCAATAGAATAAATTGCTCCTTCAGTAAATGCGTTATAATAATTTAATGTAGCTTTAACGCTCAGAAATGTTGTTAATAGCGCTGATCCATGCTTCTTGAATAAATATTGAACAGCTTCTTTCTGGTTTTGACTTACAGCAACTTCCAAATATGTTTTACTATTTATAATAAGGGAAATATCTGGTTCATTGTCAATCAGTAATTGATATAATTCGATTGGATTTTTGTAGAAGAAGGATTGATATAATTCGTTTGATTGTGTGCATGTTGAAAGATGATTATCGACATAGTATTTGACAGTTTGAACTTGGCCGTTGGCAATTCCAACAAGTAATGGAGTTTTGTTTGCTATATCTGAGTAAACTTCGTATAAATTGCATCCTAATGAGGCTAAAATTTTAATACATTCATAAGAACCTCCTTTCGCAGCATAAAACAACAAATCTTTGTCACCTTCTAGGTATTCTTTTGGAAATGTTTTCAATGATGCAATGAACCATTGCAAGATTTGCGGTTGGTCATAATGTGCTGCACAATGAATGCATGAAGGATAATATCCACCAGGGAGCAGTTTATAGGATGCTCCGTGATTTATTAACAGTTGGAAGGTTTCAAAATATCCTTCCATGATTGAAATCATCAACGGAGTGACTTTGTCTGGTGTTTCCGAATTGACATCGACTAAATTGTTGTCGAGAATGTCATTTATGCAATTGATGGCGTTTGTTTGAACAGCAATGTGCAGAGGATAGAAATCTGGGACATTTAACAAAAGCCTCATGCATTTCGGTTTGTCTTCTGTGAATGCATAGTAAATGGGGGGAATATCGTCCTTAGTATCATTACTTGATAAAACCCAATCAGATTTCGTTGAAAGGAATTGAAGTATTTCGCAATTGTCTTGTTTTGCAGCTCTAATGGCAATATCCCATATATATATCTCTGGATAATTCATTATGTTGACAACTTTTTCGAGAATTTTAAAGTTGAAATTTTCGCAAACTTCGTCTTTTGTTATTGAAAGCTTTGGTATTCTTGGTAAAATCAGATCGAATATTTCGTAATTTGCATGTTTTATAGCGAGTTTCAGTGCTTCTTCGAGTTTTTCTGGACTTTCTGTTGCAATTTTATTTCGAACTTCTGCGTAATTGTCATTTTGAGCTGATTCGATGATATTTCGATTCTTGTCGAATGGAAAATCCGGAACGTTTGCACAGATTTCTTCAATAGTTGGAGAATTTTGGAGTGTTTTGAAAAAATGAAGACATCTTGAACCTCGAACATTTTCTTTATGGAAAAAGGCATTAAAAAGCAGAACTATTTTCTGCAGTTGTGGTTCTATCTTTTCAACAATGGAAATAATTGTATTATCATCCAATAACTCGAAATCTGGATTGGAAACAACCGAATTGAACATCTTCACTGCCTTTTTAATGTTGGATTCTTTCGATTTCTTCGAAGAATTTGGATCTAAGAGACAGGAAATCAGCTCTGACTCTTTGGATTTTGACATCATGAAAAGTGACGAAATTTAATAAGGTTATAATACGATATCATTTCATAGAAGTGCATAGACTCTATTTTTTTGGGATTTAGCGACCAAAATTGATGAATTTAGAATTTTATACATATATGCGATATATACAGATGCTTTTAGTTACCTGGCCAAACGGTTAGAGGCAGTTTTTATCAATTTTTTGATATTTATCGTCTATATATGACTATAATATTCTTAACAATGATATATTAAATTTTAAAAATTGAAATTATTTGTAAAGTTTGAATTTATTTTTATCTTTTCCTTCCATTTTTAGTTATATCCTTGGCCAATCAAGCTTAAACCATTCAACTAAACTCATAACTGGACGGAATTGTGGTCTAGAAATACATTTCTAACTCATATTAGTAAATAAGAAAATCCCGACATTTTTAAATATCATTTTATATACTAGTGATTTATCATTGAATGGAATGTAATGATATTTATATATCATGTGCTGCTTTTTTATTGATTTAATTTGAAATTTGTTGGAATGAAATTGAATCTTCAAATCTTTGATTGAAAAATTTCAACTAAACATGTTCTGGAAATAAGAACCATATGACAAAAACCATTGCCTATGGAGGTCCTATTTTCATGTTTAATTTTAACACATTTAATGAAGCAATTATATTGGAATTTCAATACAAAATATTCACTTTTACATTTTTTCACACTAAAATTTTAGTCAAATCTTATTCATTTTTGGTGCTGGCAAATTTCTATTTAGTAGCAAGATTAACACCAAGATCGAAACATTTCTTGTTAGTTTTTGAAATCATCAATATTCATCAACTCCCTCATCAATTTAAAACATGTGCAAACATCAACTTATAAAGTTACTTAAAACATCAAAATTTAAGCATAAACGCCAAAAAGTAACTTTTCGTAGATTTAAGAGGTTTATGAAAATCTTTGTCCTAATTTTTTACCTGGTATTACCTGGTAATCTAGTTATCTAGTCAAAAAAATATTTTTGAATTAACGATTTCGGTCAAAAAAAAAATAAACTAAATAAAAATTTACACCTTACCTCATTACCTTACTTACTCCTAACTTTCCGATTTTCCCAACTTCTGAAATTTCCTAAAATAAAAATTTATTTCCTTCCTTACCATTATCTTACTTACTCATACTTTCTTACCCCATGAAATTTCTCTAACTACTATTTTACACATCTCCTTTATCCTCCTTTTTTATTAGCGTAATTTTTCAAGTAAGTTAGGTAAGAGTAAGTAAGGAATATGTTAAGTTTCATGTTTTTGTATGCTATATTTATTTACAATCTACCGTTTATCACTATCCGTCATTAATTTTCATTAAATTTCTTCATTTATCCAGATACTTCGAGTACCTGAAGACCACATTTGATTTATTCCCAGAACAAGATAGCATCGAAGTATTCGCAAACAAGGACTTATTATTCTTCAGCACTGTTTACAGAAAACCGGATATCACTCCGGAAAAGTGAAAAATATAATTTTTTAGCATTCAAATTTGAATGAAAAAGAATTTAATTTTTTTTATTTATTGTAAACATTTTTAATTTTGCAATCATTCATGTCACTTTTCTCCAAAAATGACACTTTTTTGAATGCAAGTAGGGGATCCATTTTCTTGCTAAAGGCATTTATCGAAATGAATTCCTTTGACATTTAAACCAAAACAGACAACAGTCTATACGATCATTCGATCTAAAGCATACAGAATAGCAATTAAATTTACATAGAAACATTTTTTTCAACTTATTTCGTTAAAAATTAAATGCGTATATGTTTATTCTAGTATTACTCCATTATGCGAATTGTTCAGAATACATATTTCCGACAACACATGGCTCTTCGCTACCAAATACTGCCTTTAGAACAATTCTGTTGTACCATGGAATGGCGCCATATCCTCCTTTTTCTAAAACTTTCATTCCGTACTTCTCCAACATTGTTTGTTCATCTGAGAAAAGATTTGTACCGATACCAAGATGATCACCAATGATTTTGAAGCCTGCAGCATGAAGGACTGTGGGGTATATATCGAACTGTGTTGCGTTTCTGTGCGTTGTTCTATTTAATGTTGTATTGATGTCGACATTATACAGCGTGAAAAGTACTCTTCTCCAGCTATAGTAAATATCATCTTCGCTTGATCTGTATAAGTGATCACCATAAATGGCGATGATAGTGTTATTGTACCATTCTTGTTTCTTTGCCCAATCTAAGAATTGTCGAAGTTTGTCATCTGAACATCTGAAAGTTTGATACCATTTAGTTTCATCATCTGGACAATCAGGACAGATGTTGCCAGGCTGGTGAGTGTCTAGAGTTGTGAAATAAGCAAAGAATGGCTTGTTCTTCTTTGCTGATCGTTCAATGTTCTTCATGAACTTTGGAATCATTACTCTATCTTTTTCCCATCCACTTTTTGTATTTGAAGTAACATCTCTGCAATTGTGATAGTCGAAAACTCCACCAAACCCCCAATCATAGTATGTTGCGCCATAAGTGACTGTTATATCGTAGCCAACTGCATCCAAAATATCAGAAATGCAGTTGTAATTAATATAAAATGCGTACGGATGATTTGCAGTTCTCCACATGTTCTTTCCAAAGAATGGCATTGAACAGAATGTAGCTACAGTTGAGTGAGTTGAGAATCTAGTGAATTTTGTGAGAAATGTTCCTCCAAGAGTTCCATTATCACGGTCTGTGAAATGAATTACTTTGTCTTCGAAAATAATTTTTTCTATGTTTGGTATTTTAGATTCTTTCATTCGTCCACCAACTTTTTTCGATGAAAATCCATTGTCCATGCTCTCCATTTGATAGAATATGATGTTCTTCGGCTTTTGCGGCTTTTGAATGATATCAAGGCTTGGAAATACTGCGTTTGCTTTAAACCATTCATCGTTTGCTTCAGTATCAAGTTGAATAACAAAAAGTCCAATCTTCAAAAAAACAAGAAAGAAAATGAATGAAGCAATACGGACTGGCACATGCTTAACTCTCTGATGAATGCCAATTAATAGCTGCGCAAACACCATTGATAGAAAAATATGAGAAACGAAATACCTGAGAATGAAATCAATAATTATCATGAAATTGCCTTTATATGCACCAGCCTGAGTAAGGATAAGAAACAATTCGTTGACTTCTATATTTCCAGACATAGCATAAACTTCTTTGATAAAAGATATTCCAATACAAATAAAAAAGCATGTTAACGTAGTTTCCCAACGTCTGTATTCAGAAGCTCGCTTTTGCAGATCTGTTTTAGGTGATTCTGTGTTGATTTCGCAGAATTCGTAAATGTAGAAAATTAAAAATGCGATGGGCCATGCAATTAACGGATATAACCATGAGAAATTCTCTTTTGTGAATGAGTACATGAAAAGGTCTGTAGACAAGGCACAAATGCACCACGATATCGTTGAAAAAATCACACCCAGCATTTTATATATTTCCATATTTGGCTTTTGCATGCGTTTGTGCATGTAATAGTAGGTAGAGATCAAAGGGACACTGTTATATATTAGAAAAAAAGGAAGTCCGCCTTTTCTTATTAATGTTTGTTTGATAATTCCCATTTTTTGGTCCTGACTTTTTATCGTTATCGTTTGAAAATTGACTAATTCTCAATTTAAAAAAGAATTCAAAATCTTGAATATACATTATAAAAGAACTCTGGATATCGAAAATTTTTAAAAAAACTCTTAAAAAAAGAAAAATCTCAAAATTAATGATTTTTTGCTCAAAATATCATTTTTATCACATTTCTTAATATAGCAACTTCAAAAATCAATGTTTTGCTTTATGATCGAAATATTTGTCGCTAAACTTAATAATGAATGATGTCAGATAACTAAATACATTTACTTCATGGATTTCCTTATTGTGCATGTGTTAAACATATATCATATCGATAATTTTGAAAAATTTGATATTTTTTCCATTTATCAAGTAATTAACTCAGACATAGTTGTGTAACAACCATGGGCGTGGTGTATGTGCTTGGGGTGGAAATCCTGTAACCTTGTGAAATTTGTTTTATATCAAAATTATCATTCGACAAAAATCGCTCGAAAAGGGTTAATTCCAACTTCCTATCTGTGTATAGTTTATTTATCAAATAAATACCAAATAATTATATCAAAGCAATTTCATTTGCTTTCGTCATGAATTTATATTATAAATCGGTGATATCTTTCGTAGTTAAGCTATTGATGATAGTGAAACTCTCTTAACTCTTCGTGATGAAAGTGAAATTTTTTTTTGACAAATGGCCGTAGAGATGAATTCTCAACAAGAAGTAAGCCTAACACAGATTTTAAACTACATTTCCTTCATGTTACTCATCACCGAGTTCATCTTTATCAAAGCAAACCTCGATGTCATTGTTGGAGGTTCTTATAGAAAAATGTTCCCGAGAGAAACAGAAATCATAGGATATATCCATCCAAGGAATGTTCCAAACACTTTCATGAAAAAATCATTACTTTCAATCAAAATGTTACCAATACCCTACTTTTCCTACTTATAGACTTTTTGAAAAAAATACTCAATATCATAGCAAACTCATAAATAAACACAATAATATTAACAGCATCAGGAGTGTGACAATGTGGTATGGCACAAGCCTCGAACAAAGATGTTTCATCATCGCATTTCATGAAATTTGCGCTTCAAAAAATTCGATGAATATGAACATCTGGAGCCTGATAATTTGCATCATATATACCCATATATATTTGCACTGATTCACAGTATCAAAACTGAAAAGTAAGAATTTGACTTAATCTGATTGCCTTGCCTATAGAATATTTCAACCAAATACATATACGTTGTAGTTTAGGTGCCACAAAAGTCGTTTTAACTATGAATGAAATGAAATAACTATAATTGATAATCATTCATAATATTATGCTATAATTGTGTTATAAATGGATAAATATATGATATAGCTCCAACATATTTGAAACATTATGTTTATTATTGCTGTTAGCGTAAAAACACATATGAAATTGGAAATTTCATTCTAAAACTATGAATTCAACATATATAAAATATTCAAAATAATCAGAAAACTAAAAGTAATGATAAATACGGCAATGCTGTATGTATAAATGGGAATTTTTTATCATATGAAAAACCTTATTGTTTTCATCAATTGAACATGAAGGTAATGCTACAATAGTCAAGTACTGTGTATATTTAATCAATACAACGAAAAATATAGACCATCAGATATTGAGAAAGAAAATACTATCAATTTAGTTAAAATAATTGTTGCTTTGTACAAACTTCGATTTGCTTAAACCAGCCTCCGCATATCAAGGCTAGAATAACGAAATAACAATTCTTGAAAATTTTAAATTGTTAGAAAATAGGCATTTGTATGTCTCACTAGATTTTCCTCCTACTGTAGTTGACTTCAGTATCTTAAATAGCCATAATAGCGTAATCTAAATTTGTCAAGAAATACGAAAATGAGTTATTGATATATTTCTTTGAGAGAGTGAATTTAAATTCTCATTCTTATTGTTAAGAACTTATATAAATGAATGCTTTCGATGGTGTGAAAAATTGGGGATTTAAAAAATAGCATTCAGGAATGGTGAGCATTGCCGCAATGTGGTATATGTCAACATCGCATTGTAAACCTGAAGTATTTGGTCTTTGTTGGGATTGTCAACCCCCACTTTAAAAATGTCACGTTTTCAGCTTATTTTAAATTTTTTTCATATTAACGAATTTTTTCAAATTTCACAAAATAGATTATGGATATAATAAGCTTTATATATTTGAAGTTTTATTTTTGAAAATTATTTTTTCTTCAAATTCGAAATATAGATATTATGTATATTGTAAATTTTCTATCATAAAATTTGAGGCTCGAAATTTTTTTGAAATTTTGATTGTAAAAGTTGAGAATCCAAGCCAAAATTTTATCATGGTGACAAAAATGCATCAAGAGGGACTGCTGACCCATGCTAATGTATAGAACACCGCATGTCACGTACCGAAAGTTGTCAGATACTGTTACTTTTTCGTGACAATTTTAAGTACGCAACAGTATAGAATACCGCAGCTTCGATAGAAACTATCACAACAACACACAATCTGAGCCCAAAAGATGATTATAATTTGTCATGTAAATATTTATTTGGCATTTGGCAAATATGTTGACTATACTTGGCATTTAATAATATAGTTTACAATTAAAAAGGGTGTGTAAAAAATATAAGGTGGTGGTTTTAATGTAGTGGGACAAACAAAATTTTAAAAATGTATTTGTATTTTGTTCGATGGAAGCCAATGCGCTAGGTAACTTGTTTTTATGCATTGGGTTCGTTATTTAGAGTAAGTTAAAAATTCGAAAAATTGATTTGAACTTGTTTGGCGACACGATAAGGCTACCAATGGAGCCCGATCGAATCGTATTAAGCATGTACAACCATCTACTATACTTGAATAAACTTGAAAATATTGACGAACGGATGAAGTTGTTGACGACTAATTATGAGAAGAAAATAAAGTCTGTGCTTTTTTAAAAAGAATGTTGAGAGATGGAAACAACAGAGATAAGAAAGAAATGGAACTAGAGGCTCTCAAACATCTGCGAAAAATGACACTTTTATAAAATGTTTAAAAATCAAAATAAGCTTGAGCATATTGTTCTGTGCTTAAAATCACCCGTTTTGTTCGATTAAAACTTGAACTAATATGCCTAAAAATTGATGAAATCAACAAAATGAAATGAAAAATAAACAAAAATGATAATATCTTTGTAGGTTTATTAGATTTTTCTGAATGTTAAGATGGAATTATGAGGCTTTAAAGCATCAGATATTATTGCAGTGATAGAGCTTAAGCTAACAGCAAAGTTAAATGTTTCATGACAAAAAATACAAAAATAAACACATTTTAAAACGTAAGAAAGTAATTTTTACAGAAAGAACGAACAACAAATAGACACATGAGTAATTGGTTTGGTAATTTACCGTAGGATTTTTATCTATACGTGAAAGATATTTTTTGAAATAATATTATGTGTTGATTATATATGAAATTACTTGTATGTGCGCATTGAAATGCAGAAGCTAAGTATTTGCTGACTTTGCTAACAAAGAGTCGATTCGATTTGAAAAAAATGGAATTTTTGTGCGTAAAATGTTCATATTTCTTTTTTGCTTTGCCAATTTTGATGATTTTGATCATTAAAAATCAAAAATATCAAAAAATGTCGTTAACTTATTAATTTTGCATTTTATAGTATTGATATGATAACATGTGTATGTATTGTGCACAGGGATTACACTCTAGTCGACAGCTTCGTATTTATTAAGAAAATAAAAAATATGATTGGATATTTCTTGAAATTTCATGAATAGGTAATGCAGCAATACTGAGGCATCCATGTGATTGATGTAACTTCGTTATCACACATCATTGTCATATAATAAGGTTTTTTCCATCACACAAATGAATCGTAGGGGGTGCAACCTAACCCCAAATAATTATTTCTAATGAATTTGGTCGTTTTCTAATAACATTAAGCTTATACATAGATTATGTAGCCTATAGACAAAATCTATGTATATAGGCTATTATTTATATCTGTTTAAAATATGAATTACATAAATAAAAATTAACATTTAATCAGTAGGCGGAACTACTATGCTTCCTTAATGTGGGGCCACTGACGAGTAGTTCGAATTTGGAGCGTTTGTAACAGGCTGCTACTTGTAAATCTCGAAATTCATGGCAGTTGCTGCCGTGTAGCGCGCTTTGGAGCTACAGCGGTGTATTATTGCTGCTGAGTGGCTCGAAATTCGTAGTGTCTGGTAATTGCAGATTTGATCAAATTCGGGGCTTTCTCCAATGGCTGGAGCTCCTAGTTAGCATGATCTTGTAGCAATGGGTGGGTGCAGTAGATTTGCTCGAAATTGAGACTTTGCAAGAGAGTGGCTGCAACAGAGCAAATAGGGATTTATCATTTAGACACTTTACATTGTAAGCAAAAATGTAAAGCGACCTTTTTATCACTCTACATGACAAAACGGAGAACAAACTGAAGCATGCTTACATTGACGAAGGCAGCCCTGGGAGAGTGAGGAATGGGACGCGCGCTAGGGGATGTGGTAGGGGTGCCTTGATCAATGGCCAAGAGGGGGAGAGGGAGCGGGACGAGGCAGGGACATGACTTCAATTCGTTCTGGCAAAACCGCCAGAAAACCGCCTAATTTTGGCTCCAAACACAATAATTAATAAATAGATACTTCTATGAAATTTAATCTTAAGATTACTCACAACAACATATTTTCAATCAAATTTTCAATTTTTAAACGACAATGCTTTTTTTTTCTAACTGACATGTTTATTCTCCATCTCACAAAGCATACGTCTACGTTGGAACAAATGGTAAAGAAACAGAACAATTGTCAAAGATATTGGTTTTTAAATACAAATATTATTACATTATCAAATTCGAAATCAAAAGAAAAAAGGAAAACAAAAAAATTATCCTTTGTTTTTTTTTGAAATGAAATACATATTTATGTTAACTATGCATTCGTCCGATTATTTTTATATCATCAAATTCCAAATTGTTGTTAGGTTCTTAATTTGACGTGTCAGATGTCACTTACACGTCAAAACCAAGTTTACATATCAAATTCCCGAATATACATGACAAATCAATTTTACATGGCAGAACTACATTACGTTTCATCAAAGAATCCAAACATCGATATTGCATACAACATGAAGATCCTCGACAGAGTCATTTATGCAATTGAACATCAGCAATGGCCATCTGAATGCAAGAACGATCGAAACATAACGCTCTTGTTTGATTTCACTCTCACACGAAAAATTCTTGCATTAGACATCAACAAGTCATATAGTCCATATGAAGATGAAGAAAAGATATATAATGAGTTAATTAATGTCAGCAATATTAGTAAATAAAGTTTTTAGCAGAAAATTATGATAGCTACGCTTTTTTTCCATAATTTTTGAATAAATGTATTATAGGCATAGAGTGTAATATTTGTAATTGAATAAAAGTTGATTTTGAATTTCTTATCAAATGACACTTTTCTTCATATCATTAATTGAAATAAATATAGGAAATATGATAGACATCAAAAATGATATATTTTTATGAAAATAAAGATTTGAGAAGAAATTATCAAAAATTAAAGTACTTTAATGCGAACAATAATACAGTTTGTGAATATTTTCAGTCTCCGCGAAGATGAAGAACGGTGTGGAGTGTCGGGTCCATCTTCATGCGCTGCTGATCCAGCGGAATACATTTCTTGTCCATTCTTGACGTCTATATTGTTTTTATAAAATAAAAAAAATAAAGAATGGAATTAAATAAAAGCAATATTTATAATAAACAATAATATAAATAACAAACAAATTCATGGAGAAACAACTTGAGCTGTTTCGAGAATGTCATTGTCTTCCTTTTTTCCCTCGGAAACACGAGAATTCTCGTATTTAGCGAACTTAGCCCAAGCAGAGAGAACGAACAATATAACTGGGAAGAGAATGAAGCAAGGAGATAACATTGCAAATAACAAACCTGTATTGTTGATGTTTTCGAATGCATTGATATAGTTTCCATAAATGACCAAGTATGCAAAGAATGTATAGTCAGCTAATGAAGCTGGACCGAAGAAATCGCGATTGACTGCACATCCTGTAACGAATGCAAGAAATCCGCAGATAACGCATCTAAGATACGACGAAGCAATAAGGTGTGAAAAGTCATCATTAACGAGCTTCAAGTCCATTATGATTCCATAAGCCCACTCAACACCAAGTGTTCCTTCGATGTTGACGAAAGTCATTGGGAGGACATAAATCCAAAGTGTAACAAAGATGAAAACAATCTTTGTGAATAATCTTAAGTTCTAAAATCTCATCTTGAAAACTAATGGAGACAATAACATGGAGATTAACCATCCCTTTGTATTGGAGAAGTCTTCAACTTCATTGAGATTGATCCACTGCTCGCAGTCAATGATCATCTTCGGAATCAGCATTGGGCAGATGATGAGAAATGCGATGACAAAATATGCAGCAAATAAATACTTATAAAATGTGCAGTCAGCATCTTCTGGAGCCTTCTCAGAGAAAGAAACACTTTGATTGACAACGAAAGATAAATTCTTCTCGAAGTCTCCTGTGAATTGGATTTCGTGAGTTCCCTTTTCAAGAGAATATGGAGCATAGCAAACATAACTGTTATCATCGGTGGTATTTCTGCACTGAAGCTTAGCATTGACATCACCTGTGACAGAAATGTTTGGTTGTGTTTCAGTGTAAGCGCGAACTCTGATGTAAGAATCTTCTTCATTGAATGGGTTCAAGTTTGTGACCATTTCTGTTGGAACAGGAGATGTAACAATGAAATTGGAATGATTTGAGTTGTCAATCTCT
>JALKBU010000887.1:0-21677 GCA_023091735.1 Trichomonas tenax
ATATTTCTATGTGTATTATTGATTCAAATGCCTCTTATACGCTTAAAATTAAAAATGCAACTAATTCATTAATTGATTTGAGAGCGATTATACACATGAAAGTTATTGAATTTGATGGGATTTGGATGTGCAGCTGTAATAATGTAAAAATTTAGAATCTTAGATTTGGTTTTATTATTTATGAGATTTTTCAATTGGAAAGTAAAAGCAGATCAAAATTTTGCTTTTGTTAGATATACAATTGCTAGCCTTGAATTATAGTTGAGATCGTGGTGTTAAAAATATTATATCAAAGTAATATTTCATTAAAAAGACGTCAAAATTAATATTTTATAATATCTTTTAAAAATGAATAAATATATAGACTTTGATCTTTATTCCAGAATATAATTCAGTAGAAATACAAGAAGGAAGAACAAATATTAAATTTTTTTAGTTGTCATCATATTGATAACCTCAGGCTGTAATAATCTATTTTTCGATTTGAAAGTACTTTCATATACTTATTGATAGTTGTCTATCCAGTGGTATAAGTGGCACAGTCTATATATCTATCAAATCATTGATTGCATTACAAATCGTCCAAAAATATACGATTTCCAGCATAAATGTATGCACTAATATGCAGCGCTGAGGAAAGATGGTGTCTCAGCGCATAATTTTTTTTTCATTGCCAAATCTAAGATTCTAAAATTTTACATTATTACAGCTGCATATCCAAATCCCATCAAATTCAATAACTTTCATGTGTATAATCGCTCTCAAATCAATTAATGAATTAGTTGCATTTTTAATTTTAAGCGTATAAGAGGCATTTGAATCAATAATACACATAGAAATATCATATGCTGCACAGTAGTGCATACATTTATGCTGGAAATCGTATATTTTTGGACGATTTGTAATGCAATCAATGATTTGATAGATATATAGACTGTGCCACTTATACCACTGGATAGACAACTATCAATATGTACATGAAAGTACTTTCAAATCGAAAAAAATATTGATCAGATAAAAAGTTATGAAGGTCGCGGGACTACACAGCAGAAGGAAAAATACTGCCAAAATTCAGTGACGCCCCATTTGTATCTTGGTAACCAGAATGAAAATTCTGATTTTCTTTGATGAAATCAAAGATACAAAAGAATTTAAAGAAGGATATGATGTTAAATTAACCAAAATTTTATCCAACTAAACAAAAAGTGAGATTGAATAGTTTACGGTTGCGAAAAGGTGACAGGTCTCCATTTAACAATTGTCAAAATGTCACTTTTAAAATGTAAAGATGAAGGTTAATTAACACTATTTTTATGAAGGTTATTTTTCAACTGAAAGCAAAACGTTTTTAAAGATAAATTATAATCATGGTCACTTGATTTTTAAATGCATAAAGATTCCCAATTTATCTACATGAAATATCAATCTTAGGAAGGGCAAAATTTTTGCAATTAATTTGTGAAATTTGATTGCAAATACATTCAGTGTTAGCGAACTATCTATAAATGCAAAGTCATATTTACAATTAATTAAATTTAGTGTTCCTGTATCATTTGACTTAGTACAAGAACACTGATAAAATATTGTATCCCTTATTGTTGCCCCATTTACTAAATTACTTAAAACAATATACATGTATGATGCACACTTCAATAAAATATTATTTTGGAAATTCAAAGTTGGATTTCCTCTTTGGTATAATTGAATAAGTCCATATGATTTGGAGCAATTAAAGAAAATGCAATTTGTGCAATCATTGGTTGATCCTGAATCGATTTCTGTAAGACATATTGCAATTCCGTGATAATTTGCTCTATTTGAAAAATCATTAGAATTATTTATGTTGGTAACACTTAATTTTTTAATTCCGGCAAAGTTTAATGGATAGCCATCCATAGTTTGTACACATAGAACTATAATATAAAATAGACTCATTATTAGTATCAAAACTAGTTATTGTTGCTCCATAATTTGATTTGCAATTGATACATCTCGAAAATGCTCTAATTGCACCCCCTCGAATAGTTAAACTACAATTATAATAGATGCAATTAATTGATTTTAAAATATAATCACCATTAATTAAATTTGCGCCTCCTTCACCTGTAACTACAAAATTATAGAAGTATGATTCTTCAATTTCGATGTTATTATTAATAATGATATGTTCAGTAGTCTCATTTTCGAGAAAACTTAAACTTTACCAAAAAAGCATTTATAAAATGTCAGTTTTTATAAGGTTAAAGTTTGTGAGAACCCATAAACATAACTGATATATGTAGAGAATAAAAATATCATGTTGTGTATTGATGCTAATCATAAATCGAATCAAACGTGAGTTTGCTCATCGCTTCTATTGATTCTTTCCAAAATATGGAATAAAATTTGATTGAATGATGCAATATAGGAATGATATGCCTTCAAAATTCAGAAAATAGAAATTAATTACCAGAAATTGGAGAAAATAAAATTAAATATGAAGTAATTTTTATCTTTAATACTAAAAAATCATTTTGTGTAGATCAATATTTGATCAATAGATTCAACTGTATCGATCTCCTGGCTTCCGCATCGATTAATTTCATAGTGAATAGTGAAAATAAGACCTACGATTGGCAAAACGATGTAAGCTGGAGAAGTGAGTGCCGCCTGAAGACCAAACCAATCCCAAAGAAGATAAGTTTGAAGATAGCAGCCATAAAAAGTGGCTATATAGCCAAGAAGCTCAATAAAGTGGATCCACGAATGGCAGCGTGTCGCTGATATTGAACTTGAAATCAAGAGGAATGGAAATATTGTGTAAGTGATGAAGTAAATAGCAAATTGCATACCTTCGAATCCCAAAATTGCCTTTCCTTCAGATACGAATCCCCAAGACCAAAACATCGAAAGAGAATCTTCAATGCGGAAGAAATTGAGAGGCAAAACTAGTGGCCAAATAGCTAAAATGATGGACAAAATCTTCACCGTGATGTGTGTATTTGATAACCTATATCTGATTAAAAGAGGACCACCGAGTAAAGCAAATCCCCATTGTGGATCAGGAGAAATTCCAGTGATCCAATGCTCAGTAGCTTGAATTCTTGGAAGGAAGCAGTTGACTGGAATAATTGCGATGACTAAAGTAAACAACAATAACCAACCAAATACCAATGTGTAAGAAATCGAATGTTCAACTAAATAATTTGCTTCTTCGAATCCCTTGATTTGGTTTCCGACTGTGAATGTAACACTTCCATTCCAATTTCCAATTTTATCAAGTTTATGGATTCCATTTTCTAATTTAACTGGTAATTGGCAGAGCCAAACAGATTCTTCGATCGCTTTGCATTCGAGAGTTCCATTAACTGAACCTGAAACTGAAAGATTTCCTGGAGTTTTACCAAAAGACAAAGCACGAATGTTAAATGAATTAACAGAGAAATCATCAAGATTTGAAGTCTGAGAATCATCGTTAGGATATGTCATAACTGCAACATGCTTCTTGGAAACATCAACTTCATGATAAGCAAGTCTTCTGTTATCATATGTAATCAAACCAACACGATTTTGATATCTAAACCAAGGTGTTCCTACAACCTCAAGGACATCTCCAAAGTGTGTCTGCACTGGATGCTTCGGGTGTCTGTGACCGCAAATGATCAATCTAACATTCTTCGTTGTCTTCAAGAATTGCATATATGAATTTCTCGGCAAAACACCTCTATTAGGGAACCACATCCTCGAAGGATGATGCTGCATGATAATCTGTATGTCATCGTCGTTGTCTGATATCTCTTTTTCGATTTCTTTTAAGACAGATGGTGTAGGTGAAGTGAACCATGTCAAGCGCAATGCTGGAACAGGGAATTGATATGGATTTATCGTAAGAAGTGAAGCTTTAACACCATCAATTTCGAGCGGAATTCTGTTTGTTTGGAATGATGAATAATTATAAATGACTCCATTTGCGTAATGGTGTTCAGAACTGAATTTCACTAAATCAAAGAAATCATGGTTTCCGGCAACTTGTTCAAATCTTGGATCTTCGTCGAGTTTCAATTCAGATAAAATTTTCTCGTAAGCATCCCAATCTGATTTTACCATTTTCGTGAATGGCCTCTTTCCCTTTGCATTTCTATTATCGACTAAATCGCCAGAAAGTAAGATTTTGTTTGGTTTTAATAAATTAATCGATTTATTTAGCTGATTGAGAATGTTTAAGTAGCTTTTGTTGCCTATTGAGTTGACATGTAAGTCTGTTCCGTGTAAAAACCAAGTTGGAACATATGATTCGTTAAATGTCTGCGGATTTTTGAAGCTTGTGAAGTCTTTTGTCATCACTTTCGACCTCGTTGTCGAAAAATAAACGAAAGGAAGACAGGCAAAAAGCAGCCACAAGTATTGACTGACTAAATATGGAAGAAATCTTAACCTTGCCATGATTAAAATGTCAATTTTCTTTCATTTTTGATATTTTCTATATGTTTTTGATATTATTTATATGATTTTTAAAATTTTGTTATTTTTGACATTGTGACAAAATCTTTTTTTATCCAATTTGATAATAAAATTTGCTGAAATTTAAACCATGGATTCACATGACCATTAGTATTAATTGGGAATAGATTTTCACAAACACACTTTAAAATTAAAAACGTGTCCATGTTGCTTAAGGGTCCGCTATGGCCAAACTTCCTGTATCGTCCTTCACTTTTTTGGTGTATTTTTAACTTATTTAGGTACAAGAAAATGTTAAAAAAAATCATCAAAAAAAAACCTTCTTGATTTTGTTTTCTCTCATGCTAATGATTAATTGCTTGGAGTATCGCAGCTCAATTTCAACTTTTTAATTATAATATTAATAATCAGCGGGAAAATGTGAAATCATTTACCATTTTAATAGCTACTTGAATATATACATGCTAAAAAATATGCTGATAATTGTAAAGTAGTAAAATAAACAAGCAAATCACAATGAAATTCTGCTGTTTCTTCGCGTTCAATTTGTTTGATGCATTAAACAGTTACTATAGCCTATGATAGCTATGCGATTTCAATTAAGTGATTTGGTATCCACAAATAACACGAATTATTACACCTAAATTTATGGATAGCTCTACATTGGTTCTAGGCTTTCGTCCACGTGAATTGATAGCATAACTGTCTCCCCTTGAGTTATTTCGTGTAAATGGTGGTTGGCTTCAACAACGACTTAAGAAATAAAATTTTTCGTAAATTATATGAAATTTATTTTTACTCATTAATTCCACCCCGTCAGTATCATTTTGACGCAAACTGACACTTTTGAGGGGCTAAGAGGTAAATGTAAAAAGTTATTGTAGGATGGATGATTTTATAAATTGGTGATAAACATATATGAAGTTTGCATTTTTAGATGCGCTGTTGTAAATTGTTTTGTGGGGAAAAAGGAACGGAGAAATGAACCCTCACTGAAGAATTTTGAGCGAACCTAAAAACACACTTCATATACTACTATAGGATAAGCTAATTTATCTAACAAAAGATGTTTAATCCAAAAAAATTATCTCAATTTTGTAATTAGATCCTCATTTTACTTGTGTTTATCTGCGATAATAATGCCGGTCAGACAGTAAGTATTTCAAGACAAAACAAGAGTTTTTTGAGGAAAGGAAAAATTTAATATTCACATATTCCAATGCACTTCCCTTCTCTTCCGTTCCATTCACTTTGCAGACCTTATGCAGAACGAATTTAAATCATAATACCATGGATCCAAATAGACTCGATTAGGGGAGACAATTCTATAGTTTACAAAAAATAAATATTTCAATTTTTTAGAAATAAAATTGTTAAATTACCATGTTAGAATGATATTCTTCAATTTGTAAAATTTTTGCTTTATTGATAAATTTGTTAAGAAGCTAATATCAAACGGAGAAAAAGGCTGAGACATTCCTGCCGATAGGAATGAGTTTCAAGCTCGAAAGAATGAAGGTATGAAAACTTTCGTCGACGAAATTATTTTCCGATAAGTAAAGCTTTTCATGTTTCTGGTAGGATAGAAGGTGTAGAATTAATTGCTTTATAGATCAAGCTAGTGAGCGATTGAAAAGGTTGGAGTTTTTATAGAGAATAGAACGCCTTCATGAACAGAGCCATTTGTTTACAAAGCGGTTTTGACAAACATTGATTTTTGTTTAAAAATTCTGCATCATAATATGCATAAATAATAGATTCCAATTCAATGAGTTGCTTGAAATAAATTGTGATGACATTGAATTTGATTTTGATGGAAAACCTTTTGAAAAATTCAAGGAATTAAGATTGGGTAAGAATCGAACTTCGCAAAATTAATCAATTTTTATACAAAACACATAGTGCTGATTCCAAAAATCAACACAAAAAAAATTATACATTGTAAACTTCAGAAATAATTTTTATTGCATAAATAGCATCAAAATATTTCACTAAAGCAGATAATCGAATAAAAAATCATAATTAATAATTTTGTGTTTAAATGATCAAAAGTGACAAAATGAACTTTGACGAAATTGATGATATTGTGTTTTTAGACTCTGGAAGCGAACAAGAGGCTGTTGACACGGCCCTTGACACCATAAAGAGGCTCCAAGAGAACCAGAAATCATTTTCTCAAAGCAGTGAAGGATTTCTAAAAATTCTCAAAAATAATCCAGCGATAGAACATGGTCTGAAAGAATTAAACGCATTATTTATCGTTGGTAGTCCGATTAAGTTTACTCCTGTGATGCTAAGAAATGTTTTCGATTATATCAATCATTTTATCTACGAAATTACAGAAAAATCCACTGCTGGTATGCTTGATGAGACTGAATTAAACGCATACCGCTTACTAAACAATAATCTCACGGATAAAAATAACGAACTTACAGAACATATCGAAGAATTAGAAGAGAAAATTGCAGATTTACAAGCGAAACAGAAATCCATTGGTATAGAAAACCAGTTTCGAGTGAATAGTTTAATCATGGAAGTTGAAAGGAAAGAAAAACAAATATTAAAACTAAATGACCATCTCACACTGAACAAGACACACATATACAGACTTCAGAACATAATAAACTCCAGCAATCTCGAGACAGCTCAATCTCAACAATTTTTCACAGATTTGAAGATCAAAACTGATAAAAAAGATTCGAGAATTACAAACATGGAGCTTCAAATGCACAATATGAGCATCAAATTACACGATACTGAGCTCCAAAATCAGAAATTAGTTTCGATTGTAAATGAATATCGTGAAAAATTCAACCAACTCAACCAGAAACTATCAAATTGTAGTCCAAACAAGCTTAATGAAGCAATCTCTAAACTTACAGATTCAATTATGTCGATCACAGAACAATACAACGAATGTCTTGAAAAGAGCAAAGAAAAATCTGAAGTCATTGATAAACTTCGAAGAATTATCGATATTCAAAACAATGTCATGGATTCTTATGATTTTACATTGAAATCTCAAATAAGTGAGAATCAAATAATGAATTCAAGCACATTATTGGAATCTAAGATATTGATCGATGACAGAAACAGAGAATTACTGAAGAAAATTAAGGCTGCTGTGAATAATGATGACGCTTTGGAGGGAATCGCAGAAATGAAGGAGCAATTCAATGATAAGATGGAAAAACTCAAGCAACAGAATATACGCTTGTCAAATATCTGCATTGCACTTGTGAAATTTATGAAAATTGATACAGAATTTAATAATTCTGAAATTCCGAAAGAATATTTAAGTGAAATATTGAGAGCTGAGAAAGTAATCGGTGAAGATGGTGTTGAAAACGAACTCGTTGGAACTGTTCAGGAAGAAATAAAGAAGATCACACAAGACACTGAAAAATATCTCGAAATCATTTGCAGCTTCGCTATTTACACAGATATAATTAGCAAAATGAATGCTAAATACGATCAGCTTAAGGAAATTTACGATAAAGTTATGGCTATCGCTCTTAAAATCTCTGAAATGTTTAAGCTTCCGTTTAATCAAAAGCTTCCTCAAGTTATTCAAGCAAAGTTTGAAAAGCTTCGATATTTCTACCAGAATCTTCAAGCAGCTACAGGATCTTATGATTCAGATGCTGTTGTAGCATATGTTCACAACGCGAAGTCTATTTTAGATGATTTGACGAAGAATGTTTTCCCTGCTTTCAAATATAACGGACCTCTTGAAGAATTTCCATTCTTTGCAATTGAATTTGCTAAATCACATAATACTGATTACGAAGAAGAACTTAAGGGCTGCAAAGAAGTCATTTCTCATCTCAGGAAAAGACTTGATGAACAAAGAAACGAAAACAAGAAATTGACGAAAACAATGAAACAAAAAACAGACGAACTCAAGAATGTTCAAAAAGAATCTAAATCAAATAGAAGCAAACTAGAAAATTACATTAAAGAAAACAATGCATTGAATGCAAAGTTTAAATCATTCGAAGGAGAAATTCTCGAATTACAAGTTTGCTGTGAGGAATATAAGAGAAAGTTGGATGAAAGTAATAACGAAAAGGAAGACATCGCAAACAAGTTCAAGCAAACAAGTGATGATAATGCACGACTCATTGAAGATCACAGAATCGTAATGGAAAGAATGTCAAAGAATTATGCAGATAACTTAAATGATGTTAAAGAACATCACGAAGACCAGCTTGATAAAATTATCAAACAAAACTTAGCCAAGGAAGAAGAACTTCAAAAAGAAATCAAATCACTAAAGAAGGCTTATTCAATTTATAAGAAGAAGATGAATGGTGTTGTCAGAAAATTTGAAAGTTCATTAATTGAAACGAGAGAAGCATCATCACTGATGGATCAAGTATATTCTTTCAAACAAGATTCTCAACAGCCAGAAGAAAGCAGTGACACCGCTCACCTTAAAAATATCATCAAAGCATTGGAAATCGAAAAGAATGGTTTACAGAATTCAATCAAAGAAAAAGATGCAAAGATATCTGCAACAGCAAAATCACGTGATTCGTATTGGAATCTTAAACTTAAGAGTGTCCAAGAAACATTCGAAAATGAAATCAATCTTTTATTAGCTGAAAACAAAGATCTGAATGAGATTCTCAAAACACTTTCATCAAGAATGCACGCAATGATAGATGTCGAATCAGACCCTCTTTCTCAGATTAACATCTTGGAAGATAAATTTGATACACTAAAGAAAGTTGTTGATTCAAGAAATGTTCTCGAAAGTTGGAAACAATGGTCAAAGAAGTTTGATAAATCAGGAATAGATTCACACACTCAAATAATGAACACAATTGATTCTGAAATCAGTAAAATCCTGCAACTTAGCAAAGTTATTGATAATTTAAGACAACAGAAACTTCTTCTAATTAAAATTGCAACAATCGAAGGAAAAGTTACGGTTCGTGATAAGAGCATCAGACCAATCCTAATATCGCTTGTTGGAATTGCAAGAATCAAACGCACAATTAGAAAATAAACATTGTTTGTTATATTATACTAAATATATTTCATTCAACACTTCTCTAACCACCATTGATATTGTTTGCTCTAAAGTCGTCAATTCCAAATTCAAATTTAAGTTTGATTTTGATTTTCATTTAGTTACCTTATTCAGCAAAGAATATTTCTCTTCTCTCCTATTGTCTTCCATAAAAATTCATAATTTTGAAAATTTCAATATATAAAATAGATTGAATTTTATTTATTGGAAATATTTACAAAATATCATCATGTTATTGTGTTTGATCGAGTCTAAATTAAATGTGTTAAGAATAGTAATGTGTTAAAAAAAATTAATAAAACTATGAAAATATCTATTCACAAGAAACCTTTTAGTAATTACACAAAAACAATTTAGAAACCGTAGAGTGTCTTGCCCTGGCGCTTGAGAGCGTAGACGACATCCATAGCTGTAACTGTTTTACGACGAGCGTGTTCTGTGTATGTAACAGAGTCACGGATGACGTTCTCGAGGAAGTGCCTCAAGACGCCACGGACTTCTTCGTAGATATCACCGGAAATACGCTTGACACCGCCACGACGAGCTAAACGACGGATAGCCGGCTTTGTGATACCCTGAATGTTCTCACGCATGACCTTACGATGGCGCTTAGCACCACCCTTACCGAGACCTTTACCACCTTTGCCTCTGCCGGACATTATTAAATAATGATTTCATATCGTCCTCATTTTGGCGCCATAACTTTTTCATTTGCCATTTTAGGTCCAATAAATTTGAATACAGAATAATTTTATGCAATTGAAATTTTTAGGGTGTAAAACGGCAGGAAAACTGAAAATGGCGGGACGATTTTTTGCCGTTTTATACCAAAAGATTTTGAAAGTGCATCTTTTTCATAGTTTTCAATATTTTGGGGTGTAAAATGACAGAAAATATGTAATGAAAAAATGGCGGGGGAAAAATGAGTTCATTATTTTCAAGAATGGCTCGTACAAAGCAGACAGCTAGAAAGTCAACAGGTGGAAAGACCCCACGTAAGTCCCTCGGTGCCAAGGCCGCCCGCAAGTCAACACCAACAATCGACTCACAGGGCGCAAAGAAGCAGCACAGATTCAGACCAGGCACAGTCGCCCTCAGAGAAATCCGTAAGTACCAGAAGTCCACAGATCTCCTTATCAGGAAGCTCCCATTCCAGCGTCTCGTCAGAGAAATCGCTTCTGGCTTCCGTGGCGATCTTCGTTTCCAGTCATCCGCTATTGCTGCCCTTCAGGAAGCTTCTGAAGCTTACCTCGTCGGCCTCTTCGAGGATACAAACCTTTGCGCCATCCATGCTAACCGTGTTACAATTATGGAACGTGATGTTCAGCTTGCTCAACGCATCCGTGGTGAGCGTAACTAAATAAAGTTTCTCTTGTTTTTTGTGATCTTAATTCTCTTTCTATTTCATTTTAAAATCTATTTATAAAAGTTTTGTTTCTTTTATAGGAATAAAAAAACTTATAGTTGGCAAAGCTTCTTATGATTCAACTGTTATTAAATCTGATTTCATCAAATTAATCAATCTGATGATTTCTAAAAAGAAGATAGATAAAAAAATTAATTTTGGCTTTGGTGGATTATTGGCTTAAAATTTAAGTGCTTCACTGACTAAATGAATCTGTATAAATAAAAATTCTATTATACTTTCCATAATGTTTGGAAATTACTTCATATTCATCTGCGATTATCTGCACTATTTTATAGAAATTGAATGTGACCTTTAGTAGGGTCTCATTAACTTTTTTATATAAAGATTAAAACGAAATTAAAAGATTAGATGCTACACCTTCAACATTGATGCACAATGCTTTCAAATCAACTGGGGTGTTAATAGAAATTTTAAAAATTGAAAATTAAATGAAAGAAAAGGATTCCTATAGAGCCAATAATGCCCGATATTTCTCCATTGACTCAGAATGCAAAAGAATAATTTTTTTAATAATTCATTGTTTATTTTAAAATCATTTATATTTTAACATAAGAATTTGTAGAAATATTCTAAAATTATAAGAATGATAGCAATTAATACAATATGTTCCTTCGCCACGACTTTTGGTTCCTAAACTTAATTTTGGCAATAAATCAATCATTGTTAAGCTCTGAATTTGTAGATACTAATCGAGACCTGTCACCTTTCCGCAACTTGACTCAACTGTAAACTATTCAATCTCACTTTTGTTTGGTCGGATAAAATTTTGGTTGATTTAACATCATATCCTTCTTTAAGTCCTTTTGTATCTTTGATTTCATCAAAGAAAATCATAATTTTCATTTTGGTTACCAAGATACAAATCGCATCTTTGTTCCAGTTTGAAACCATGGTGTTATCTATTGTTGACGTATGCTCCATATTCTATATGTATCAACGCCACCATCCAAGCACGTCATTGTCGGTAAGACCGAAATCTCGAAAAATTTATCTTTTTCTACAGTGCGTATTGAGAAGATCTGATACGCTGCAATGATACACATCAGCATCACTATGCAAAGTCACTATTCAGAATACTCAAATCGTCACAATGATGCACGTTTATAATATATGCGAAATATAACAATTCGATTTTAAGAAACAACTAACTCACAAATACATTAACTGAGTTACGCTGTATGATTTGTGTATAGTAAGTGCACATAAATATACTTTTCAATATTTTGCATTATTAAATTAATCGAGCTCATCTTTAATATCATTGGATTTACATTATTTGTTTCTTTTAATGAATACTATCTTATTGTATAATGAATTACAGCCCAAAATATTCACGCAAAAAATCAAACGCACATATATAGATCAACTGATAATATGCATTTTATATATAGAATATATAGAAAAAAAACAGTATATATGAGCTATAAAACATGTTTATTCAAAGATATGATAAAAATCTAAAATAGGAATATATATATTTTGGACATCCATCGGTTTCTTCAATTGGAAATATTCTCCTAACGTATGTAATTTCAATTCTAGATATAAATGTTAGCTATAGGATGTTTGATTTTTTTTGAACATTGAAAAGTATAAATGGTCTTATGTATGTAATGAAACAATATTCTAACGCATGTTAGAAATGTAACTATACCGAGTAATAGCCAATAAATTGACAATTTTTTTGCGAATTTTATATAATTGAAATAGAACAGATAAATAGAAGCCAACATGCTTAGCACATACAGAACAACAAAAATCCAATAGTCTGTATCATGAAAGCGTGTTATTTAAAAATGGCAATATTTAAAAACAAGCCCATGATTGCTGTAATACGGAAATTTGGTAGGATTTACGCTGTTTCTGCTTTGGCTGTCGCTAAAAATCCGTGTTAGTTGATAAAAATATGAAATCGAAGGTTTGCATTATTTTGAAATTTTTCTAGATATGATTTGACAACGTAATATGCAATTGCTATAGTCAAGCTATCGTGTATCAACTGGATTCTGTCGGTTTCGTTGTTTTGACAAACTTTGATTTGTATCTCATGCTGGACAACTTGAATCGACTCGGTTTAAGACTCTTATCATCTCCATAGGATGGAGTATCTGTGGTGCAAGTATGGTGAGCAGTCATCAACGAGAAGCAAGAATCACCAAAAGTGACTTTGCAATGACGTTAAAATTTTGGCCTTCTCAAATATTGCCGAAAAGTATTCAATTTTTTCGAGCTTCCGCAACATTAGCTCTCAATTTTGAGAGGATTTGTAAAATTGTGGAAACCGCTCAAGTCCAGAATTTTCTTTTACAGAATGTAAGACTGTCACTTTTATAACCTTGTAAAAGTGATAAAATGTACAATTGTTATTGATTATTGAATCAACATCGAATGAAACATTTCCGATGCATGGAGTATTTTACAATGCATTCAAGATGTCATTCCCTATTCGGAATTACATCAAAATTATTCCAAGTTCAACTTATTCTACTTTAAATTGGCTTCATGCAGATCGAGTAATTGAGAATATTGAGCATATACATGGATGGGCAACAAATAATGAAGTGAATTCTAGTATTGAAAATAAATTTTTGAATTCATATTTATTTTTAACAGGATACAGTATAATGATGCCTTCTCGTGATGACGAGCTCTTAAGAAACTGGAAGGTTGAATGCATCCAAAAACATAAGAACATCACAGTTGATTCTCATATTGCAGATGATATTTTGTGCCCAGGTGTTTCTGGTGAATATCATTATTGTAATTTTAATGACAAAATGTTATTCAATCTATCAGATAAATACAATTGTAATTCTGTGAAAATTACACAAACAGGAATGAATTCATGCGGAAGAAATTTCTTTGAAATGTCTGCACTCGATTTTTCTGGTGCTATATTAAGACTGAATCTTTGTTCCGTGTGTAAATGCTTCTTCTGGAGCAAGTTCCAAAGTATATCGATGTTCCAAGTATTTATTACAATAGATATTGGATCATAACATTAATTGAACACGCAAAAATGTTATTATATAAAAGAATCAGCTTCATATGGAGAATCTTGCAATATATTCAAGTGTTGCCATTCTATATTAGAAGCAAAATCAAAAATCATTACAAGTTCATCTTGGAAATTATTGTATAGAAAAATATCATTTAAAATAAACGCATGCAAGTCTTTTCACGATCATGTTTATAGAAAATCAAAAAAAAATCGGTTTCAAAACAACAGTTAAATAAAAAGATGATTTTTTTAAAAAAATCATTTATGAAGGAATGATTACGTTGAAACTGAAATCATTTCAAAGCTAAACATTCGATATTTTTTGATAAAACAGTTCTCAACTATAATCATATTATTACCAAGAGGAATTTCTACTATGCAGTTCATTGTTGAAAATAAACTAAGTTGATTTGCTTTAGAGCCTTCGATAAGATTGTTTGTGGAAACATATGAATTCGTAGCAAGATTAGGAAAATCAATAATGCAATTTGAAACCACTATTGAACCTAGATTTTGTTGAACACCAAATATCTTTGCGTTGCCATATTCTCCAAGAATTGTACAATTTTCAAAGAAAAGAAAATTACTACTATAATACATCAATAATGGATAAGTGTTTCCAATTGATGGATTATTGATAGAATTACACATGAAAACATGATATTCTTTAAAAATATGATGAACAACATATCCATTGCTTTAACTGTTGTTGCAAAATGATGAATATTTAGTAAGACGTGTTGAATTAGAACTAGCAATGTTATATCCAGAACCTTGGGCAGCATTGTTATAACTGGAATAAAACCCCGGTGATACCATGCCAAAGCAAAAATACAATTATGTTATTTGTTCCATTGCATAATGAAACAGAATTTTCAATTACTTGGTTTGGAAGAGAACTTGGATCAGACAATTCACAATATGAATGTAAACCCCATTTTCCATCACCAACTGAACATCCTATACTACAAAAGCGCCGCTGGGTGATACCGCTGTTACATTTAATGTATATAGCACCACCATGTTCTGTTGGATTGATAATATTTTCAAAATAACAGTTTGAATGAAGCAAACTGATGTCGGATTGCGTAATAGAAATTGAACTTTTACTCAAGTAGCTAAAAATGCATTCGTAGACATATGCTTGATTGTTTGTAAGTGAAATTGAGCAATTTCGACATTGTCTTCTTGAACGTATTGATACAATCAATGACTGCAAGAACAACAGAGATAACACCTGAAACAACACCGAATGTTCCCAATGAAGCAATTCCAAGGAACTGGAATGAAGCAATCTTCGGTTTGTCGACAAGATAACGAAGGATTGCAGGATATAAGAAGTTGCCAATGCAGCCTACAAGAGCACCACCAATGCCTGATATTGGTCTCGACTCTGGGAGGAACACAGCGATGATGACAGGGATCGTGTGAGAAATGAGCATGATGACGAATCTTTGCATGTTCGGGAGTGCGCTGGAGTCATTCTTCTTGTATATGAGGTATGCAATCGAGCCCATCGCAGGTCTTGCAATGCATGGATAGCTGAATGTGACAACAAAGAAGAATCCGATTCTCACAACGATGATCAAGATATCGTTGTCTTGGAAGTTCTTCAAAATGTTTCCATCTGTATTGTCGCCAAACATCAGGTATCCGAGAACTGCAGAAACGAGAAAGAGGAAGAATGTGGTCATCACTGAGATCAGTGTTGCAGACTTCCTCTTCTTGCGGTCTTTGTTGTAGTCGAGGAAAATTGTCAAGCAGACAGCAGGAAGTGAGAAAGCGAGGGAGAAGATTGCAATTCCATGGAACAAGTTGATGTCGAACTTCGCAAGAGAAACTGTCTGAGAAATTACATTCTTAGGAATGTCAGTGACTGCGCGGATGATTATCACGAAGAAGAACAAGAAAATGAAGAGCACAGTTGCAGTCGAGAAATAAGAAAGGAAGTTGAGCGATCTCGGGATTGTCAATGCAACAGGAATAGCGACAGAGTAAACTAATATCATTCCAGCGCGCTTCCAGAGTGTTGATTTCCAAAATGCAAAAAATCATAATTCATTATCAAATTGTATTTGAATAAATTTCAAGAAAAGGAGATTAAAATAATATTTCATTCTTCATAGAACATCGAAATCCAAACAGGATCTTTCACAAACCATTATTTTGATAAAATATTATTTAAAAAGTATCATAAAACGAATGAAAATGATACCTGATATTCAAATTTATATTGTAATGCAGTATTTTAGGAAGTTTTATCATCATAAATAAGATCAATAACGTTCAATAAAATACGGAAAATATTTTTCTACTAAATCTCAATATAAATAAGATAAATCAACGATGTCTGTATAGCATTTTATATTTTGATTATTACCTTCTTTCAAATCTTTTAATAAAAGCCAGAAAATTAAAAACAAAAATGGTTATGACACTTTTTGTAAACTGTCAAATAAAAACTGTCAGTTTTTCGAAAATGTCACTTTTAAAACTGTCAGTTTTGTTGAATTGTCACTTTTTTCAAAAAAATGTCGCTTGGACTTCAACGTGAGAAACACATTAAGTTTATTCTCGCATTGATGAAAAACAAAGAAATATACGAGTACTGGATGACTATTTCCATCCGCACGAACAACTTTTACTGGGGCATTGGCGCTGTTTATCTAATGGGCGGAATGGATAGAATCGATAGAGAGGACGCAATCAACTACATATTGTCCTGCCAGACTCCAAGTGGCGGATTTTCTGGAAATACAGGCCATGATCCTCACATTCATCAAACTTTATCTGCACTTCAAGCTCTTTTAATGTTAGACGCATTCGACAGGATAAATAAGGAAAAGCTCGTCGAATGGCTCGCTTCTCTCCAGCAGCCTGATGGCTCTTTCGCAGGAGATGAGTGGGGAGAAGTTGATACAAGATTTTCTTACTGCGCAATTGCTTCACTTTCATTACTTAACAGACTGGACGCCATAAACCTCCCTAAGGCTATCGAATGGCTCAAGAAGTGCCAAAACTTTGATGGCGGATTTGGTTTGATGGAAGGATGCGAGTCACACGCTGGACAAGTCTTCACTGTTGTCGCTGCACTCAAAATCGCTCATGCACTCGATCAAATTGATGTTGATGCGCTTGGATTTTGGCTTTCTGAGAGACAAGATCCAAGTGGAGGCTTCAACGGACGTCCAGAGAAGCTCCCTGATGTCTGCTACACGTGGTGGGTTGGTTCTCCACTCGCTATATTAGGAAAAACACATTGGGTTGATTTTGATAAATTAGTTAAGTTCGTTATGTCAGCTCAGGATGAGGATGGTGGCATCGCTGACCGTCCAGGAAACATTCCAGATCCATTTCATACATTCATTGGCTGCGCAGGCCTTTCTTTGTTCGGGTGGAAGGAAGTCCCAGAAGTAGATCCTGCATACGCTTTACCGAAGGAAGTTCTTGCTCGCCACTTCGGAAAGCTTGGAATCCCATATCAATAAATTATTTTTCTATTTCTATAACAAAACAGCAGAAATTCTACAATCACCAAATCCACTACTATCTGATTTAAAAATATGTCTTACAAATAATTGAAAAAAACATAAATTATCAAAAATAAATTTATGAATTTTTAAACAAGATTTGAAGACATGAAAAACAACATCATAGCATTGACTATAGTGCATGGAAACTTGATTATTTCTTTAAAAAACAAAATTAAAAAACGTGAAATTTTTTTATAAAATAAAATATTTCATTAAAAAATAATTTTTCTCAAATAACAAATAATACAAAATATTCAATTTTAGAAAAGAAAATCTGGAATCAGAATGGATATGAGAAAAAATGATTAAATACAGAGAATCGACGTTTTTGACATCATAGTTTACATGTCAAAAGGTTAGTTTACAAAATCTAATGTCTTCACTCATTGATTTTGAATCAACACTCAATGAATCTGAGAAAGCATTGTTCACAGAGATTCGCAACAAAATGATCGCAAAATACTCCGTCAGTGAGCCAAACATGAAAATTGGCGCAATTATCGAGGAATCAATCAAACAATTTTCTCTTTTAAGATGGACGCTCGACATTGACACAAAGAAACTCGCATTTGATCGCACTGACTACGAGAAAATGAACTTAAGCTACGGTCCAGACTTGACTGTTCTTCCAAGATCTCGTTTTTCAACAATTAAAGTACGCACAAGTGCTCCAAAGAAACACTCACCGGCTCAACCTAACAAGTACGCTAATTTCGTTAAAGAAATGATGCAAGCAGAAGATATTAAGAATTCTAAATATTCATCAAATACAGATAGAATGAAAATGATTGCCTCGAAATGGTCCGAGCTTACAGAAGAGGAAAAGAACAAATACAAGTAATTACGTTTTTATTTTAATAAAGTTTAAATATTATTTATCGCAAACCATATTCTTTCTCATCAAATTTAAACATACCTGCATTTACGGCCTTAGTATTTCCATTTCTGTTATCTATCAATACAATATTTGAGTTGGCCGAGAAAGTTCTAAACAATGCAAAAGAATTTATATTATAAATTATTACATTCTCATCAGAAGCTTTAATATTGCAAAGTTACATTAGACATTTGAAAAAGATTTTTTTTAAAATAAAAATTAATTTCATGATATAAGCATTATAGTTGAAAAATATAACTGAGCACACTTATGTATGATAAAATACCATTATCTAAGTTAGATATTATCTTCAAAGAAAAAATCTCAAGAATATTTCATGACCTGAGTTGATGTATCATAAAATGTATAACATTTCTTAGATCAGATGTGTTTCTTATAAGATTTGATTTCTTCCATATAAACAATTAAGCTATTTGATGAAAGCTATTGAAATCTTCATTTTATTTTTAAAGAGCATAGTAATTTGTATAAAATAGTGGACTTAAGCGGCAGCAGCCAAACCAAGAAGTCCAGAAACTCTCATGAAAACAGGATCCTCTTCTGGTTTGTATGGGTGATCCTTGCTAGGTACCTCGATGATAGCTGGAAGTGGTTTATCGAACTCGGAGATTAAATGACGAATTTCATTTGCAATGTGTTGATTAATGAAGAGAATTGCGACATCGTCTCTTTCTGTAAATGTTTTGAATGCCTTTTCGATTTCTTCTTGTGTTGTTTTTGGACGAACTAAGAGGAAGTTGCATGTCTTATCTGTTTCCATTTGGCCGATACCAGTGAGAAGGAAACCAGTAACTGTATCTTCATCACCAATAACAGCCATATAATATCCAGTCTCAATTGGGCGAACGTGGCGGAAACTCATTAAACCAAACTAATACGATAGAAATTGAGAGGTAAAAATTACCCCCTCTTGATCGTCTTATCATTCAAATCCTTTTCTCCTCTTATATAGATAGGCAAAGTATTATAAAGTAATTCTGTCGTAAAAATTTTGTTTACTTTTCAATATTTTCTTTGATATTTTCATAATCTTTAGTCATCTTTTGCTGTTTGATAACACTACTTCAGTATGTTTTAAAAATAGAACATTGTTAGATATATTTGGAAAATTAATTTATTTTGCAATTCATCCAAGATATTTCACATACAACAAATATATATCCTATATAATAAAAATTCAAATGGATTCTTTGGATTTTTAGAATTTTTATTCCAAATATTATACTCCAAAAATCAAGCAATAAGAGTCAAGGAATATATTTGCATGGATGTGTAGTATCAAGTGATTGCATCTTGTTTAAAATGTTGATATCAATTTTGGATTTTAACAATATATTTATAACTTTCAAGACATAGAATACCATCTATCTGTTGATTTAAAGTATAAGATATCTTCTAATAAAAAAGAAATAAATATTTTGGATGATTTTTTTTAAAAAACTAGGTTCCGAAGTTTATGAGTTATAGCTAAAAGCAGGAACATATAATATTTATCATATTAATGGCTCTTAATTCAGATAAAATCAAAATAATATCAAATCGAGTTTCAAAAAAATTATGTAAAACGATTCTACAATGGAAAAGACTGATGTTTATGAAGTCAAAATCGAAGAACAAATAATGTCACTTTTCTGAAAACGGTTTGGTCTGCCTTTTCTTTCGATGTCTGCTAAGGTCGTCAAGAACACAGGCTACTTCTCCCGCTTCCAGACAAAGTTCCGCAGGCGGCGCGAGGCTAAGACTGACTACGTCCAGCGTACACAGTTGATCCAGCAGGACAAGACAAAGTACGGCGCTGCCAAGTACCGCCTTGTAGCTCGTATCACAAACACAAAGGTTATCGCCCAGATCGTCGTTGCTGAGCTCACAGGCGATAAGACAGTCTGCCAGGCTCTCTCCACTGAACTTCCAAAGTATGGCATCAAGCTTGGTCTCTCCAACTACCCAGCTGCCTACGCTACAGGACTCCTTGTTGCCCGCCGCTTCCTCACCCAGATGAAACTCGCTGACGTCTTCAAGACAGAGATCACAGAGGAATACCTCGATGACAATGACAACCGCCGCCCATTCAAGGTTATCCTTGATGTCGGTCTTGCCCGCACAACAACAGGCGCTAAAGTCTTCGCCGTCATGAAGGGTGCCGTCGATGGTGGCCTCTTCATCCCACACGAGGTCTGCCGCCTTGCCTGCATGTTCGACAAGAAGGACAAGGATGCCACAAAGGACCGCAAGGATGTTGCCAAAGACAAGATCGTCAAGGGCAACCAGTACTACATCTATGGTGGTGCTGTTGCTGACTACATGCGCAAGCTCAAGAAGGAGAACGAGGAGAAGTACAACAAGCAGTTCGCTCGTTACGTCAAGGCCGGCATCACAGCCGAGTCCCTTGAGAAGATGTACAAGGACGCTCATGCTGCCATCCGCAAGAACCCAGCTGCTACACAGATCGCTGACAAGAAGAAGCACGCTGAGGAGATGAAGCAGAAGCACGCTCCAAAGGTCCCACAGACAAAGAAGCTCTCCTTCGACGAGAAGCGCAAGCTCCTCAACGAGCGCCTTGCCGCTGCTGGCCTTCCACCACGCAAGTAAAGCGTTTTGAAAGCTCATAAAATATTTATTTCAAATATGTATATATTTTTATAAAATCATATTCTTTTTTCTTTGACATTTTGATTTTTTAAAAATGTTTTGTGTTTAAACACTTAAAGCAAAGGAGTATCATTTCATTAAAGATTTATCGGTTGTTATGATGTTTGTAAGTTTGAAATCTGTAAAAATATTTTCGAAATAAATATAATTGCAGAATTATGAATCAATTTTATAGTAAAAATACTTGAGATACTTTCTATGCGTTTGTTGGAACAGTAAATTTGGTAGAAAAAAATTGTAATAAAACAAAATTTGAAGTGGTAGCCAATTTATTAACAATAATATGGGAAATACACTAGATTACGCTGCTTCATTTCTTGTCTTAAATAACAAAAGATTTCCATCTTTAACGCCATTCGCACCGAGACTCTGTGACATTTCCTTCAAAACAACGTGATCCGAGTCCTTTTCTTACGCTTCCTTGGAAGAATAAACCCAAATTTCAGAGAAAGTATCGCTTGGTTCATCACTATTTAATAAATAAAACTGTACTAACTCCTTACTCTAAACGACCGATGTCAATTTATAAAATAATCAAAAAGCTAATAGACGACAAATTAAAGGAACCATTAAGCGAAAAGAAACAAAATGAATTAATTAAATCTTATTCATCCTCTACCAATAACGATTTCATTTGTGAAAATTCATTTAGAAGAATTAAAGTTGAAGATAAGAAAATAAATAAATAC